>APFE031008441.1:193766-210116 GCA_000404065.3 Pinus taeda
GTATTCCTACGGCTACAACCATATAAGAAAATGTCCCTCAAGCAAGCTAAGAAGGATAATAAATTATCACCAAAGTATTATGGTCCATACAAGGTGTTGCAAAAGATTGGTACTATGGCATACAAATTGGAGCTTCCTGCAGCTTCTTGATTGCACCTAGGTTTCCATGTTTCATGTTTAAAGAAGGTTATAGGAAACAAGCTCCCAGTTCAAAAAATATTGCCAGAACTTGACGAGGAAGGAAAAATTATATTGGAATCGGAAGCAGTCATAGAAACAAGAACTCGACAGCTACGAAATCGATCAATTTCGGAGTATCTTATCAACTGGAAGAACTTATCTGCTGAAGATTCCACATGGGAGGATGAGAATTTTATACAGAAGCATCCAAAACTTCTCAAGCGTTGAGGACAACACTTTTTTGAAGGAGAGGGGCATGTTGGGTCCCTATAATACTAGTGATTACCCCATTACTATTGTGCCCCTATTATCCCCATATTGTTATTACTGTGCCCCATAGAATCCATCTATTGTTATTTTTGTGGCTTTGTATTATTATTGTTAGGTCGACTGGGTTATATTGTGACTCCTTAGACTCCTATATATATAAAGGAGGTTATGTCATTTGATTAAGATCTACCAAAATTTCTATGGGGAGTGTTAGCTCTCCATAGTGTCCCAAGGCTGAGAAAGGAGACCGCCGGAGGTAACCTCAAACCAACTTTGGATCTGGTAGCTAGCCCTACCAAATCAGAGAGGGGTCTCTCAAGGATATCACAACCAATGAAGTCACTAGAGGGGAAATCAAATGCTAGGCTAGATATTAAGTTCAATGGTGTTTGAATTTAGGGTTTGTTGGATGAAGCTCAAGGGTCTAGGAACTAGGCTAGGGTTTCTAATGATCAATTGCAGAGATATAATGGGGCAAGGTAGGTATGCTCAATGAAAAAAATAGGTTGTCATGGTGGTGAAGGGAAGAAAAGATAGAGGATCAGAATGAGCATGTAACCATGAATTCATCATCAAAAGAAAGAACACTAGCATGAAAATCTCATCAAAACAGAGCATATAACTTATGAATTATGTAAACACCTATGAGATGATCACAAGAAAGCATAGAGATGGTAGGAAAAAGAAACATAAATTCAATTTAATGATAAACAAAGAAAAAAACATTGTCACAAAAGCATACCACGAGAATCCCAAGATAATAGCTACAATTTCCTGTTGTATTATTGCAAAAAAATGTATAGTAGCTCCAAGCTATGATTCTCAAAAATCAAACCCTCTCTATGACTTAAATCATGCTACATATATATCAAAAACCACTTTCCCCCTCTAAGGGGTCGAATCCATCAAGATAGGAACAATTTACATCATGGAAAGTCAAGTTTGACTGATAAAAACATAAAAATGTCATTGTTGGCAGAAGCACAACGTGTCTGACAAAAGCGTAGAGTGAACTTTGTAGGCAAATTTGATGGGGTTTTCTTGGTCCATTTGCTGATCTGGAAACTATTGATAGTAACTTTGTGTGTCTACTTGCCTCCCAAAGCGTTAAACCTGCAAAAATCCCTTTTCTAGGCCTCCAAAAATCACTTTTCCCAAGACTACTCCAGAAGCACAGCGTGGGGTTTGAAACAGTGGAAAAAACCTATTTTTGAGCATGTTTTTTGAATTTTCCTTCCAACATGTGGACTGACATGGAAACCTAGGTACATATATGACTTGTACTCACCAAAATCTATCCAACCATGCAATAAATTCAGCATTTGAAGGTCCTCGGAAGAAGTGCAGCATGAGCTCGCTGCCCTTCTGTACATCACAAAATTGCCAAAATACCCAAATTTTCAAAATTTGACAAAAAATCTTCAAAATTGTTGGAAATTTGTTTCTTTGACTCCTTGGGTGATGGGTTAGACAATCAAGTATGCATCAATAAGTAGATCCAAGTTGTCTCTCTTCTTTAGCTTTATTAGGGTTTTCCTTAGCCTCTTGTTCATGTTTTTTACCCTAATTTGAGAAACCTTGTTTCTTGTGCAGTAGTGCCTTGCCATGTGCCTCTAAAGCTTGGTGTCCATGTTAGCCTTCTTCAAAAGCATCTCCAAGTGTTCATTAACCCTGCCAAGCCACAACTCCTTGTCTTTCTCAATCTCAGCTGCAATGGTGTCTTCAAAGTTTGGCTGACCAAGTGGAGGAGACGGGTCATTCCCTAGTGCTTCCTTTATTTTCAGTCCTCTAGTCATTGGCCTCCTTGGGTTGATTTAAGGCTCCTTATCTTCAAATTTCTCAACATATATCACACTCTTACCTTTATCATCATCTGCCACCAAATAAACCCTAGGTTTAAAAAGCAAAAATTGGTTTACCTTAAGTTGCATGTTCCCCTACTGTAAGAATGCAATCATGAATTTTTCTTTTGCCAAGTCATCCTTAAGCTCTCTAATTTCTAATTCATTTTCCTTTATAATCTCCTTAGGTGACTTGTGTGCCCCATGCTCTGCCATGTCATCCTCAAAGTGTGCCTGCTCATCATCATGCAATGGTGCATCATGTTGGTGTTCTGAAGGAGCAAACACAAGCCTTTTCCCTCTGTTGTAGGTTTTGGTCACCTCTGCCCTAGGTATATTTGCCACCAATTTGCTTGAAGAGCCAACCTCTTGTGGCTTTGGTGATCGTGATGGTGTACCTTAGCTGTTAGGTTGAATAGTAGCAGGCAAAAGTGAAGTTGATTGGATGAATGCCTCCCAAGGCATGTTGACCTCTGAAAGCTGATGGAGGACAATGACTTTGACCAAGCCATGGTGAAACAAGTTAGATTGATGATCTTTCCCTTTACTCTGTACCTTCTCTGTCATCTTGACAAGGCTTCTTTACAAATAATGAGGCAAGTTTAGAGGTTTTACTGTTGTGAAGTGCATTAGGATCCTTATGTGGTACTGATAAAGCCTTGAAAACCTTCCTTCACAGGTAAAGTACCTCATTATCATCTTCATTAATGGAGCATACCTGTCAAGCAATTGTATAAAGGGGAAAATGTGTTTGGAGCATCCTTATAATGTGTCTTTAGGAAAGCTTTGTAGTTCTCAATGTCTAAATCCATCCCTTTAAATCAAATTTCTCCATGATTTGGAATACATGTAGCAATGGAAATGGCATATGCTGAAATGATGAAGTCTACCCTGACAATGCTGGGCTTATCCCTCCTAAAGGTGGTGGCAAAGAGGCTTGTTAATTTGACATTGGAACCTACTTCTTGGATCTTCTCATAGAAACCCAAGCAACCCACATCTTGGAAATATTTCTTAATGAAGGATGAGGCCATGATTTCTTGGACCTATGATGGCTCATACCTGGACACTTGCCCACCCTTATTATACTTTTTCTTCTCAGTGTCATTGTTTCCAATTTCCATGGTTAAAACCCTAGCTAAGTGGGAAGGAAAGGGATAGGGTATGACTGCAAAACAGGGGACAAGGGACTGTGGTGTTGAAGGAATGGAATGGAGGGGTTAGGGAGTGTATAAATTTATGGGAAAAACTTAGGGGATTGGGATAGATTTTAGGGAGTGTAGGGAAGTGAGAATTCTTAAAAAAGTGAGGGGAAGGTGGGAAAATGACAAAAACATAGTCCTAGCCTAGGAAACTATCAATGTGGTAGCCTAGGCTAGGGTTTGTAGGGAAATGTAGGGGATGAAGGGGAATAGGTGAGGGAAGTGTTTTAGGGAAGTATGAAAGGTGTAGATGAGTGTAGGGGAGTAGGAAACTTAGGGTTTTACCACTGATTTGACACAAATTCACATGGAAATTAAAAATGCAATGAAACCCTAGGAGAGGGAATTTCACCGATTTTTTTGAGAAGATAGATGCAAGAGAAGTGTGTCAACTGATACTTACTTGTCCAAGAGGTATTGAAAGCCCCGACTTGCTGAGATGAAACCTTGTGGATGGTTGCTTTGCCTCCAATTTGAAAATGCAGCAATGGATACCAGAAGCATAGCATAGGAGGAAAAGCGTAGCGTAGGAGGGTAATGTAGAATTTCAAGGAAGAATTTGGTTGCTCTGAAGCTTGGAATGCAAATCAATGGTGGAGAGAGCTCTTATGAAAGTGAAATTAACAATTTGAATGCTTTGGATGGCCTTTTATAAGCTAGAGGTCGATTTTTTTTTAAGTCATGGAGGTGACATCATTGGTCTTTTTGAGAAACGATGTGATGTGATTGCAACATGATCTTATTTGAATTAAGATGTTACCTTTACCTTTATTCCTTTTGTTCATAAGCTGCTAACTCCCTTTAATGATGACTCAAATGATGTACATGACTCCTTTTGCTTTAAATGAATGGCATTATGATGAAAAATGAAGTGGAAACCTAGACCATGACCTAAATGATGACATATTAACCATTTCATGACCTAAGACACCTGAATGAAGACATGACCATGATGAGTGATGAAGACTATGAGTAGGTGGAGGGAGTAGCAGTGACCTAGACACACCAACCAATGATCCAATTTTATTTTGAAATTCATTTTGAAACTATAAAATTTTGACCTAAGACCCTATCAACCATATTAAAAGAGTACATTTGATCACTAGTGACTCATAGAAACTAACATGGAGAAGCAAAAATGACATCAATATATATACAAAATAGAAGTATTCATAGAATCCTTGATATAATGACACTGGAAGAAGCATTCATAGGGAAGAATCCATGTGTATACCATCTCTGAATCTTTGGGTGTCCCACATACATCCATGTTCCAAAAGACAAGTGAAAGAAGCCAAACTCTACAAGTATTAAAGGTATATTCGTTGGTTATAGTCTTTCATCAAAGGCTTATAAAATCTACATCAAGGAAGGAAGGAAAATCAAAGTTAGCAAGGATGTTATATTTGATGAAAACCATGCCTACAAAAGATCCATGGATATACCAATCGAATTCGATGAAGAAGATGTACCACTATTTGAAGAAGAAGAGCAACATGACAAGGCACCCACAAACCAAGAAGAAGAAGAAGAAGGACCAAGTGGGCCTATTCAACCTATTATCATTCTTGAAACAAATAAGAGGACAAATTGGTTAAAAGCGACACTTGAAGATGTCGAAGGACATAGAGCAACAAAAGGAACTTTCAGAGAAATAAAAATACCAAAAAATTACTCAGGATATGCAACATACGTGATGCAATTAATCGAAGCATAACCAACTACCTTTGAAGAAGTCACTCATCAAGAAGAATGGAAGGAAGTGATGCAGGAAGAATATCAATCCATCATGAAGAATGGGGTTTGGGAAATCATTCCTAGACCTAGTGACAAATCGATTGTCATTTCCAATTTGATTTACAAAATTAAACATGCTATTGATGGAAGCATAAACAAATGCAGAGCTAGATTTGTTGCAAGGGGTTTCTCACAAAAGGAAGGAATATATTATGAAGAAACCTTTGCTCCTACTACTGGGTATGCAACTATTAGATCTTTGGTTTCGCTAGTTGCTACTATGGGATCGAATATTCATCAAATCGATGTCAAAGCAACATTTCTAAATGGAACCATTGATGAAGAATTATATATTGAACAATCAAAAGGCTTTGAGATAAATAACATGGATACTCATGTTTACAGACTCGAGAAAACTCTATATGGCTTGAAGCAAGTTCTTAGGGTTTGGTATGCGAGGATAGATGCATATCTCTTAAGGACTGGGTTTGTCAAAAGTTCTGCCGATGCAAATCTCTACATAAATATAGTGAAGAATGAACCAACTATTATACTACTATATTAGGATGATTTGTTTATTATAGGTGTGGAGCGTAGAATTATAGAATGCAAGAAAATGTTGGCAACATAATTTAAAATGAAAGATTTGGGACTCATGCATTATTACTCAGGCTTGGAAGTTTGGCAAAAACCCAGTGAGATATATCTTGGTCAAGGTAAATACATAACCAAGATGTTACAAAAGTTCAGTATGATGGATTCTAAGCCTATGACCACTCCCATGATCTCTAATCTCAAGAATTTGAGAAGCTCCGACTCTAGTCTCGTCAATCCTACAAGTTATTGTAAGTTGGTGTGCTTTTTAATGAACCTAGTAAATATGAGACCTGATATATGCTTTGATGTAAATTTTCTTAGTTAATTTCAGTTGGACCCTCGTCATGTCCATTGAACAACTGCCAAGCATATCTTGAGATACCTATGTGATACAGTTCATCACTGCCTGAAGTATGATGGAAAGGACGTTAAGTTAAAAGGTTTTACAGATTCCGATTAGGGTGGCACTGAGACTGATGGAAGAAGCACTACCGGTGGTTGTTTCAGTTTGGGATCTGCAATGATTTCATGGATGAGTAGAAAACAGGATCATGTGGTGTTAAGTAGTGTTAAAGCCGAATATTTGCTACATGTGAAGTGGGAAAATAAGTTGTTTGGTTAAGAAAACTCTTGTCACATTTGTTTGGAAAGCCTCTATATCCTATGGTGATAAAATGTGATAATCAAAGTAGCATCAAGATGTTTGAAAACCCTGTATTCCATGCCAGGACAAAGCATATCAACAAAAAGTAATATTACATTAGGAATTTGGTATAAGATGGGCTTGTGAAGCTACAATATATTGTGACAGATGAACAGGTAGCTGATGTGTTGACGAAATATCTTCTGAATAAGGAAGTTTGAGTATTTTAGAAGCATGCTTGGATTGGTTAACATTACATATTTAGTTTATAGGGAGAGATGAAGCATCTTGTGGCAACAAGATGATTGGGAGGACATTTGGTCGACCTATGTGTTGATGTCTAGATCTTGAATTAGGGAGGGTGGCATTGGTCATGGAGCTTTGAACTTTGATACACACCTAGATCCCTGGGTTGGTGTTAGATCTTAAAAAACCTGATGATACCTAGAGAGGCTAAAGCTTGAGTACATCTTAGTCCTACCCGATTAGAGTACCCTAGTTAGGTATCTAATATGTAGCACTGTATGTGTTGGAACTCTTCATAGTTCATATCATTTTGAGATCTTCCATGTACCTTTATATGTATGTAATTATGAATAGCTCCCTAGTTAAGAGGGAGAGTTGAAGAATGTAATTAGTATCGATCTTCATAATTATATTTGTCAAAAGAAATTTTATTGATTGGAGACTTCCACAGTTATTCATATTGTTGTTGGGGATTTCCGGATTAGAACTATGTAGAATTTGTGATCTGTCCAATGTTTCAGATGGTTCCTCCATCCATCGTGAGGGACCAAAGAGCTTAGTGAGTAAACGAGTGCTGAAAACCCAATTTATAGGAGAAAATAATTTAGATATCCATTCGGTTAACGATAAAAAATGATAATTTAAATTAGAAGTAATAATTATTATTTGATGGAATGCATAATTTGAAAAATAAAAATTAGGTACTAAATAATAATAACAAATTTAAAATATTAATAATATTTGAAAAAAGGAATAAAGAATTAGGAGTTAAAATATGAATAATTAAAAATAAATAAGAAAAGAATGCAGATTTTCAAATAGACAATTTATTAATAAAACGGTTACTTTGAAAATCAACATTACTAATAAATAATTGTAATAATTAACCACATGACACAAGTTCAAATAAGTAAACTACTTAAATTAAATTGAAAATAAGAATTAATAAATTGAAATAAGAATTAACTTTTATTTTTATTTAATAGTGAGAAGAAAGAAATGGTAAGGATTAATGATAAACAATGAGAATGGGAGTTAAAGAAAATTAGAAAAAAAGGATTTAAGAATTAAATAGCTATCATAAAAAGGGGAATAATTAAAGAATGTGTAAATTTCAAATATTTGTTGTTAAAAATTAGTAAAAAAATATAAATTAATAATTAGGTATTAAATAAGAAATTTGCAAAGATGACTTTGAAATAATTAATAAAAGATTTAACATAAATTAAAGTTGGAACATTCTTAATTAAAAGAAAGGAAGGTTCAGAGGGGGAGGCAACACTAAGGGAGGAGGAGAAGGTAACCAAGGAGGGGCCAAGAATCAATGGGTGAGATGGTGGATGACAGGGTTTGAGGATTGGCTAAGCTTGTAAACATCCTCCCTATTAATATTATTAGGGTTTTTCTCTATTTCGAGGGCTTCTCGAAATAGATTTAAGTGCTTGGACTTATAAGAGTGTTCAACGATGGAATACTTTGAATGATGGTTATGGTTTGAAATTTTTTTGATTGGTTGAAATAGATTTAAGTGTTTGGACTTATAAGAGTGTTCAACGATGGAATACTTTGAATGATGGTTATGGTTGGTATTAGCTATGTGTTCCTTGAGGTGGGCTTTGAAAGGACGACCAATTTGGCCAATATAGGCTTTGTCAAAAGAACAGGGAATCTGATAAACCCCTAGCATGGGATCTGACATGTCTTTGGTCGATTGGAGCAATTGTTTGAGGATTTTATGAGGTCTAAATATGGTTTTTATGTTTTTCTTGGCCAAGATGTTCACAATAAGATCAATGGTTCCTTTAATGTATGGGAGGGTAACTTGGCCACAAGATGAAGAGGGCTCAGAATGGGTGGATCTAGGGTGAACAATAGAATGGAAATATTTAAAGATTTGAGCAAAGGAATATCCATTAGCTTTGAAAGCCTTAATTAGGTGGGATTTTTCAGCTAGAAGAAACTGGGGAGCATATATTTTTAGAGCTCTGGAGATGAGGGTGTTAAGGACACCAGACTTTTGGGATGGGCGGTGGTGAGAAAGGGCATGGAAATAATGGTCAATGTGAGTCTTTTTTCTATAGAATTGATGGGAGAGGGAGCCATTGGGGAGGTAGGTAATGAGAACATCCAAGAATGGAAGGGATTTATTAGCTTTTATTTCCATAGTGAATTTGATATAAGGGGAGCTGTTATTATTAATATTTTATTATTTTAAATTTGTTAATTATTAATTAATACCTAATTTTTATTATTAAAATTATGAGTTTAGTAAAAGAAGGGACGGAGAGCAGCGAATTTTTTTTGAAGCTAGGGTTTGCAGGTCTGGCTAGGGTTCTAAGCAACCTGACATAACAGGCATGTACACCATAGGAGCACAAAGATTAACTGTCATAAATGACAACGTTGATGGAAGAGACGAATGCCACAACATAGGGGGGGATCCCCTCCTATCGAAACATTGTAACCGGTGAAGCAAGTGTGCATGGCACATAGGTGGCCAACACAGAGAATGGGAAAGGAAGAGGCCCTCTTGTCCTCGGGGCCCAATGACAGAACCAGATGTGAGGTCAATGCCTTCCAAGGGCTACGAATAAGCCTCAGTTTGTCATACCCAGTAACAAACTTGAAGACTATAGGAAATACATGAAATATCACGCAATGATTTGTAAATTTATAGGTGTCTGGCTAACAGAAAGGGATTTGGTGAAATGGATTCACAATAAAAGGAAACCAAAGCGGCACATAGAGCTAAAATTGGGTGCCAGGGGATTCTTCACGGTGATTTTTTCTAGCCTAAAGGATAAAGAAAGGGTGTTTGATGGCGGTATGTACTTCTTTAACAATGGAGGGTTGTTTATGAGACACTCGGAGGAGTGTTATAACCTAGATTTGGAAAAATTCATAGAAGCCTCGGTGTGGGTTTGCCTCTTCTGCCTCCCAATGGTCTTTTGGGATCCTGACATCTTGGAAGGTATTGGAAACTCCATTGGCAGCTCTGTGAAAGTTGTAATATCGACGAGAAAAGGCAGGTACACATCCTATGCTCGTCTCTGTGTCTATATGAATATAACTAGACCCCTGTTAGAAACCATATAATTGGAATACCAAGAGGAGGTTGGGCAGCAATCCATCGATTACGAACACATACCTTTTCAGTGCCACCGATACCATGAATATGGGCATCTATTCCAGGAATGCTCATTGAAGTAGCCCGAAATTCAAAAGCCATCCAAAACCAACAATGTAGGGAAAAAGTAGGAAGGGGAGGAGGAGGGCTTCCAGGAAGTCCAGAGGAGGAGGCAGAACAAAAAAACTCATCATAATCCACCTCAACCACGGATAAACAAAGGATAAAAAGCTAATAATCGATTTGATATCCTACAGGAGGAAGAGGAGACATGAGAAGTGCAAATGGAACCACTAGAAAACCTTCCAACTCCACCAAGGGAAGGTATCAAGGCCAAGAGAAAAGCAGGCGAGGTAATCATGGAGCAGGAGACCGTAGAACAACTAAAATAATAGGCCAACATGGAGTTTTATATCCAAAGAGAAGAGATAAGCAATGAGGAGTAGGTCCTACACAGGTTGTTAAGCGAGTGGAGGCATCTGGATGAGCGATTTATACCAAAAGATCAGAAGCAGCTCTATAGAGAAACATTCCAATAGTACAAAGAAAAATAGGGCACATGGGCAACAATTCAATCAGAACAAATAGGATCTCAAAACAGTCAGGTGGGGATCAGGGACCCCCCAAAAAAGGAGGGAAGAAACGATGTTAGAGAAATATAAACGAAATTGTCCAACTGATAGGAGAAGCATTGGTGAACTTTGGAAGGGTGATATCATTATCCATGGTCTTCTAGCAACTTAGAAAATTGTCTAAATGATAATCACATCCTGGAATATTGGAGGCCTTAATGGCAAAGGCAAACAACATTATTTGAAAGAGAGGCTCACGAAAGATAAGCACGTCATCCTGGTGGTTCAGAAAGCCAAAATTTCAAAATCCAAATACAAAGACATTATAAGGACCCTCAAACCATAGTATGAAGTGGTAGCCCAAGATGCTAGGGGCAGCACTGGTGGACTAGCTATCATATGGAACCCGACGAAGGTGGCTTTTGAGGATTGGGTTAGTAGGCCCATAATCCTTTCGGGGAGATTCAAGCATATAGGAGCCCAAGATTGGGCTTTACTCACAAGAGTTTATGGCCCCCATACTCTAGGAGAAAGAGGGGGCTTTCGACAAAATCTAGAAAATATGAGAGGAGATTATCGAGACTATCTATGGATTATTGAAGGAGACTTCAACATGATCACATACTTGGAGGAGAAAAAAGGAGGAAATCAAAGTCAGGATGCAGACACGGAAAGGTTTAGGGTTATGATCACAAATCTTCACTTAGTTGATATGGAGACCAACATTGGAGTCCACACTTGGAATAACAGGAGGGGGGGACCTCATCAAATCACTTCTAGGCTCGACCGCTTCCTTGTCTCGGAGCAAGTCGTTGGTCGGGACATCTTCTTGGAAGCCTCCATCCTGCTTGTGATGGGATCTGATCATTGGTCAATATGATTGGAAATAGGCCTAAAAACAGGCCCCAAAAACAAACCATTTAGATTTGAATCCTTTGGCTCAGAGACCCGCGGTTGGTACAGAAAGTGGAAACCTGGTGTAAGGACAACGAGGAAGTGGGAAGAAATCATATGCACATGTTCCAGCTGAAACTCAAGGAAATTAAAAGAAAGATCAAGAAACATAATAAGGAAGAGTTTGGACACATTATGAGAGACCAACAACAATTGAACAACAAGATGGAAAAGATCCAACAACAAATAAATGCAAGGATGAACATCTAGTGGAGGAAGAAGGGAGGATCCTCAAACTGGCTGGAAAAATGCAGACATTAGGAAGAGATCTTATGGAAACAAAAATCAAGGATTAATTGGCTAAGAGAAGGGGAAAAAACACTCGGTTCTTCTATAAAGCAATGGTTCAACATCGCCATCACAACCAGATCTTCTCTTTAAAGGACTGAGGCAGGAACAAAATTGTCAAGCATGAGGAAATGGAGGAATTGGTTGTGAACCATTTCCACAATCTTCTTATGGAACTAGATAATGACAGGTAAGAGACAATTCAAAGAATTACACAAAACATCCCCCACTTGGTTTCTTGTGATCAGAACCTGGGGCTTATGAGGGTTGTCTCTTTGGAGGAAGTGGAAGAGGTGGTTAAAGGAATGGTGAAGAATAAAGCCCCATGCTCTGATGGATTTACGAAAAAATTCTTCCAAGTTGCCTAGTCCTTTATAGGCAAATATGTTCTGGAGGCGGTGGAGGAATCAAGATGCAACCAAAAGGTGTGTCTAAGCTTGAATTATATTTTATCGCTTTCATTCCTAAAACAACCAAATCAGAGGACCCTCAAGGGTTTATACCCATAACCTTGTGTAATATGATATACAAAATCATAGCCATTGTTATAGTGAAGTGCCTCAAACCCTTGCTGCCCAATCTCATCTCTCCAGCAAAAAACAGGATTTGTCAAGGGACGTCAAATTTTGGATGGCTTCAAGAGGCAATCCACTCCTTAAATCAGCTTAAAGCACCCAGTATGATGATCAAATTCAACCTATCCAAAGCTTATGACCGCATTAGCTGGACATTCCTCAACAACATCCTCAAATCCTATGGCTTTGATTAGAGATGGATCAACTGGATTTCGGCTACGGTGGCTTCCCATGTTTACTCTATCCTCCTAAATGGCTCCCCAAGTAAAAATTTCAACCCATCTTGAGACTTGAGGCAAGGGGACCCTCTCTCACTGTTCCTCTACATCCTAGCTATAGAAGGCCAGGGTCGATATTTGAAAAATGAATCCCAATCCTTGAAAATCTAAGGTCTCCGCCTCTGGGGAAATGACCTATCGCTCACTCACCAACAGTTTGTAGATGATATTATGCTCTTTTTCCATGTCTCTCTAAAAGAATCCTGACGTATCAAAGAAATCCTCCAAGACTTTATGGATGCCTCAGGGACTGTGATCAACAACGACGAACCCTGCATCTTATTTTTCAATATTGCTAGAAATATCCAAACCTTCTTAGCACGAGTGTTAGGCTTTGGCATTAGCTCCCTACCCTCCAAATACTTGGTAATGCCCCTATCTCTAAATTCTCTTAAACCTCCTTCTGGAAATCTCTCTAGTAGAAAATTCGAAAGAAGCTCAGTAACTGGACTTTCCAAAATCTCAATCTGGTAGGTCGAATGGTCCTCCTCAAAGTAGTTTTGTAGTCCATCCCAATCTACTAGCTATAGGGTATGACGAAACCTAAAACATCTTGTTCCAAAATTGTTGAGACTTTTAAAAAATTCCTTTGGGGAGGAGCTCAACGGCTCAAGAAATGGGCTCTAGTCTCGTGGCAGAACTTATCGAAGCACAAAATGGAAGGGGGATTGGGGCTACGTGATCCTCTCATACTAAACCAAGTCATGGGAGCAAAATTATGGTGGAGATGGATCAGGGGTGGTGCAGATCTATGGAAACATATTTGGAACTGGAAATACGTTATGCCAATCCACACTGAAGATATCCTCAGGTATTGGGATCCGCCTAAAGGATCATTAATATGGAACCTGGCTACTCAAAACATAGAACTTATTCACCAACATTTCTTTTGGGAAATAAGAAATTGAGCTATCACCCGATTCTGGCAAGAGTCATGGAAACATAGGGGAAATATTTTTTCCAGATAAGACTTGAGTGAATTGTTCCTCTATGCCTCAGAAAACAACTATCAAAAAGAAAACCAATACTAGAAAGACGGCTTGGGCACTGAAGAATGGAGACAATGGAAAACTCGAGAGGATTGGCCCAAACCACCAGACTTGAATCAAAGGAGGCAGTTTGAAAAAGAGCTGGAATCCAGAAGAATAACCAGACAATAAGGGCCAAACATCCTAGGATGGGGATATACAACAAAAGGCACCTACATGATCCAGGAGGTACACATATTAAAGGCGGATTAGGGCTAGGAGAATCAACACATAATATGGAAAAAAATATGGGGAGGAAAATGATGGCCAAAAGTGGCTACCTTTCTATGGCTAATTTGTAGAGGCAGGATTTTAACATGGGATCAACTTCAAAAGAGAGGCTTTTATGGACCATCCTACTGCATTCTTTGGGAAACCATATTGAGGAGTTAGAACATGTTCTAAATACATGCCCGTTTACCTCTCAAAAATGTGACCAAGTTGAGGATCTCCTTGGTCGAATGGATCGGGACCCCCAGAGTATAAGAGAATCCATCTTTTTGTGGTGCCAAGACCTATTCTCCAACTTGGTACTCAACCGAGCATGGAATTTAGACCTTGGATTTACACTATGGGCTATCTAGAACGAGTGAAACAGTAGGATCTTCAAGAACATAGGTTAGACCCAAGATGTAGTTTGGGATGGGATTATCCAAAATATACGTGAAACTATGCTGGCAAAGAAATGGACCCCAGAAGATTGGCAAGTCAAACCACAAGAAGCTAGAATCCTTAAACATCTTAAGCTAGCGTCGACCATGATAGACCCTAACTCTTGGAAACTGATCTCAGGGTGAGTGGAATCAGCCCAAACCTTCACCACCCCGCCTAAGGGATTCATTAAAATAAGTTTTGATGGTGCCTCAAAAGGAAACCTGGTCCCTATAGGGTTTGTTGAGATTGCAACAAGATGATGGAGCTTAGTGAAAAGAGTTGCCTTCACTAAGTGGGCCCGCATGCTATTTTTGGCGCAAGTCTATTTTTAGACTATGTCTATTTTTAGACATATGGATCATGTCTATGGATTGCAGTTTGTTGTTTATGGATGATTGATCAAGTTGGAAAAATAGATGGACTTCTATTTTTGATGAAAGTGTGAGTGATCACAGTGTGAGTGATCAAGTCTATTTTTAGACTGGCTGTCAAAAATAGAAAAAGTCAAATATTATTATCTCACAATAATATTTGAACTATAAACTTAATCTTATTCTCTTGGAGCACTTCAGTTCGAGCTACGGATGTGGCACATGCACTTTCAGAAGGAAATACGCTTTCTTATGAGTCAGTTGAGTTGTTGCATGCATGACTTCAGTTAGAACTCAATCAGTTGAGTTTGGTGGAGTTGCTTGTGGAGTTGATGGAGTTGTGTTCAGTTTAGCTTTGTTAAACTGGTTGTATTTAGTCTAACTGGCAAATAGACTAGAGATGAGTTGGGTGAATTAGTTATTAATTAATTCACAAGTTATTAACTCTAATACAACTAATGAATACATCAGTTAACTCAGTTGCATGTCAGTGCATGTTCAGTTCAGCAGGGACAGGTGTTAGAGAATCAGATTGCTATCAGTTGTGACTATAGTTGTGCATCAGATCCTGCACAATCAAGGGATTGAGTATGCCAATGAGTTTTCCCACGTATTTGCCCTAGCTTGTTCTCATGTGATTTTGCAGGGAAAGACGTGTTTGGTTTGGCATTCTCATCGGTTCTTGTGCAGGTATTGAGCAGTGGAGGCAGGCAAGCAGCGGAAGAGATTTGGAGATCAGATCTGAGCTGTATTGTGTGTAACAGAGGTGGAGATACTTGTGAGAAGTATTATGCTGTGTAATGTTACATGACTCAATCATTAATATACAGATAGTTGGGGTTTTTAGCGAGATGCTTTCCCCGGGATACATACTGTGTTAATGTGTGAATGCTCTTGATGTTTTATTGTTATTGATGCTGCTATATTGATGATCAACGTAGAGGAGCTTATGTATTGTGTATGTTTTCCGCAATAGTACATGATCAGGATAATCTCCATTGAATATGTGTTAAATTATTCAAAATTTCTACATGGTATCAGAGCTGTTGATCATCAGATCTACTATTCAGGAAGTGTTTACATTCTATTTCTCTAGGCAGAGCCTGTAATTGGGCCAGGTAGCCTCTGGATTCATCCTTCCTTTGGAAGGTGAAATATCCGGTAAAAGCCCATACAGTCAATCTCTGTACGAGAAATATTGTGTTCTCACGAATCTTAGATCCGAGGCAGTGGAGTTGGTTGCTGGTGGAATTCGAATTTGCAGCAGTGTTTTCTTGGTGACAACGCAACAATGTCTTTCAACGGATTGCGATTGGAGTATTCTCTTGAGGGCAGCTCAAACTATATTGCATGGAAGGACAGGATGGAGGCAGTATTGGATGATAACGGGCTGAAGGAGTTCATAGATACAAATATCCCAAAGCCTACTGATGCTACTCAAGCTGATTCTTGGCAAAAGAAGATCGCAAAATGTCGAAGGATTCTGTTGGAGGGCGTGAAGGATCACATTGTGTCCAACCTCCATGGAAAGGCTACTCCATATTTGATGTGGAAATCATTAACAGAATTATTTCAAAGCAAGAGCGATCAGAGGAAGCTGGCGCTCAAAGATAAACTCAGAAACATCAAATGCGAGAAGGGTGACAGTATTCCCAAGTATCTCACGAAGTTTACTCAATGTCGAGATGAGCTGGGAAGTGTGGGGGTTACTGTTGATGATGAGGACTTGGTGAGCTTGGCTCTCCTTGGTCTTCCGAAGAGTTGGCATTCCTATCCGGACTCTGTCA
>APFE031008457.1:0-29061 GCA_000404065.3 Pinus taeda
TCTTAATATTTTCTATATATTTATTAAACTTTAATATTAACCTAAGATTATAAAACATGAATCCTAAAATTTCATAAAAAAAGTTAATGAACGGCAAAATTTTAATTTTAAGGAAGAGTTAATTATATTATAGATAAGTATAATTTCTCACATTCCACACTAATCTCTATAACAACGATAGATGTAATCCAAAAGGAAATCACATCTCTCTTTTGTGTTGCCGACCAAGCTATTGAAAGATTTAAATAATTTACCACTTGAAATCTGACATGATGAAAATAATGCCTAAAGAGACACATTCTTTATTTTAATTTTTAAATGATTTGATCCAAAAGACGTCTGAACTTTGATTTCATAATTTAATTAATACTTCATAACATAGTAATCTCAAACTAAGTTTTTTAAATTAAAAAATAGTAATTTTTAAATGATTTGATGTAAAAGAGGTTTTAATTAATACTTCATAACATGGTAATAAATAATTGAACTATCCCCAATAAACTAAATAAAAAACCAACTTGAAAAATATAATTGTGGAAAAAAAACTTTTAAATTTTTGGACCAAATTTATAAAAACTTCATTTCTTAGACCATTTAAAAACCATAGTTGATCATTCTTTCAATTGCTAGACAGAGAAAGTTCCTTCCACACTCTGTAAAGCACAATAACCTCATCATGAATATTATAATTTTTTAAAACCATTGCAACTAAGCCTCAATATTAATTATGTTTTTTCTTTCGCCAACAAATATGTCATGATTTATTCACATGACGTGTTATTAGAAGCATATCTCAGACTATTCCCACTGAATGTAAAATAAATGAATTTATTCTACAAAACATTTTGTATTTATCAGATGTACAACAACGAAAATTGCATGTTCTATTTATTAGAATGAGCAAGAAAATAGAGAGTAAAATTTGTGGATGGCCTCCATTTAATTTATGCAAGTAGACTCAAATAAAATCAAATTAATTATATAGTGTATCAAAGTGGTGCAACAGAAACGTGGTGAGCCCACATGTCCCGATATCAAAACTTGGCCATTATATTATCTTCAGTTGTGGAGCTTCTACAATTTTCCAAAAACAAAACATAAACTCAGTTTTCTTCTCTGCATCTTCACAAGGAACGGGAAATCGAAGATTTTAAACACAATTTTCCAAAAATATAAACGAGGGAGGGAGAAAAAACTGTAAGGAACAGAAAATGGTGGTGTGATAAACACATCATTGG
The DNA here is from genome assembly GCA_000404065.3 of Pinus taeda. Lineage (NCBI taxonomy): Eukaryota > Viridiplantae > Streptophyta > Pinopsida > Pinales > Pinaceae > Pinus > Pinus taeda. The sequence continues at coordinate 1,239 of APFE031008457.1, forward strand.
TATTGATACTAAGAAGTACTTTATTCATATAACTATGCCTTCCCTCCACGAATGCGATGAGTAAGTTGTATGTCTTTAGGCATGATGGTGACCCTCTTTGCGTGGATGGCACACAAATTGGTGTCCTCGAACAACCCAACAAGATATGCCTCCGCCGCTTCTTGTAATGCTGACATCGCTGACGACTAGAACCTCAGATCCTTTTTTAAATCTTGGGCGATCTCTCATACAGCCTCTGGAAGGGTAGCTTTATGACCAATAGCATGGTGATTTTCTGGTACTTTCTAATTTGTTGGGGAGAAACAATGTTGGATCTGAATCTGTGGGGCTTCTTCACTCTACTCGTTGTTAATGCAAACTTCCTGGTTGCCTTCATTTCTAGCTTCTTGTGAGGAGCCTTGCCACCAATTGATTTACGGGTAGTCTACTTTGTTTGGTCCATATCTTCAAACACTCTCTTTTCTCGTCTGTAGATTGAAAAAATTGGAAGTGCAATGCTCACCTAAATGCAAATCCACACTTTTAAGGAATAATACCATTCAATGAGGGATGTATATAAATTTATTGAACTGGCCTAAACCATCAACAAAGGGAGAAAACCACTGTAACTTCAGCAACTACAAAGGTATGTGCAATATGTTGGGGGTTATAATAAAGATCAACAAACTGCAAAGGTATGTGCAATATGTTCGGGGTTATAATAAAGATAAACAAATAATGGTTGCACAAATCAAGATTTGGTTGATAGTTAAAAGCAGTGGGGTCTAATGGTGGAAAAACTTTCAATGATCTAATATTAAATCTAATGGTGCAAAGAGGTGCAAAGTGGTAGATGAAGGAGTTCTTCCGAAAGGAAAACGTCTTACGGCGTAAAAATTAGTAATATATCTATCTTAGTCATGGAACTATTTTTAAGGTGAAATTATTTTTTAGAGTGTAAAGAAATAAGATTTGCAACTAGAGAGATTCAAAGACCCTTGTCCTCATGGAATTAACACTTTGAAAATCTCTTTGGTCACTTGAATTGTGTAGGCCACATATTCAACTTTCATTGTTGGATTTTGTACAATATTGACCGAAAATATATATATGTGAAAAGAGGTCAAAATGTAGAATGATGAGACTGCTTGAAATGTTTTAACCATAAAATTTTATATTTTTCAATTACTTTATATAATATTACATCATTTTTTTCTTTAACCATGTGTGTGTGAACAAACCCCATATTCCCCCACGACTAGTGTCAATTTTGGTGGCACGTCATAGTTGTGATGAGGACGCTTGGTCTACATGACCATGTGGGCTCCCTAATGCTATAGACTACATGTTGCAACATTGTATTATATTCGCACGCATGAGGTAATATTATATGGTTTAGGAGGAAGTATACATCCTTATGGCACGCTCGTTGGATATTAATTGCAAGTAATCATATTCAGGTGTGGCTCTTTGTGTGCATTGTCGAGCGTGGTATGATGGGGTGGTGGTGCTCTCTTTTGGACCTGCCTTGACTCCTAGTTACTAACTTTTGATAGCAAAAATAACGATTCTATAATGCAGAATAAACACTTAAAAGAATTGAAAACTTTAATGCCCAATAAATCATACCTCCTGCCATTGATGCAGAAGCTCCAGCGCAAGAGAATACCCGAATGATCAGGGACCAGTCAGTTCGCTCGATTATATGTCTCTCAGCAAAATGCTCAGTTGTAGCTATGAACAATTACGCAACACCCCAACAAATTATTTGTGAACGGTTGATATTACCGTGTTCCATAATACATATAACCATTAGCTTATTGGAATAAGGGAAGCTTCGTGGGATGTCATTAAAAAAAAACTACGCAAAGAAGTTGTTGCCACAAATTTCACACTGCATTGAACAACAGGCCTAGAAAAATGTTTGCGAAGTACCAAGGTCAGCTTGAAAGATAAAACGTAGACGCCATCAAACACAAAGGTAAAGGATGACAAAAAAAGTGCATAAGGGAGATCCAGTTAGCATAGCGCCAGATTAACAGTCAAAACGGAAAGACAAAAGATCGTTCCCAAATCCCGTTTGGCACTTCCAAGCTCTACTCACTCAATTTGATGGTGTAAAGCTGAAGGGGATTGAGTTAGTGAGCTTGGGGACCAAACAAAAGTATTTATAGCCAAGCTTCCATCAAGCTTCTGTTGGCTATGTGTCAAATGTTCCACAGATCATGGTAGAGAATTGCAGAGGGAGTAATGGGCCACTCCAGGAGCTCCCAACAAGAAATTAATTTAGCTGTAGTTGATTTATGTAATTTAAAGAAATTACGGCAGTTGGTTTCAGTAAATGAAGGAAATAACTGCATTTGTTTCCAAATTATCGGCGACATTTGAGGATCCGTTAATAGCCATAAAGGGAGCTTACATTCTCCCACTTGGTCCATACTTCCAATCTTAATGTCTCATCTTAAAACCCATTAATAATCTGTATTAAGTAATAGATACATGAATCATGACAATAAGTCCTTCGATGACGAGTATTATCTTCCATGTATTACTATGTATTTATTTCTATTAAAATTTATGTGGCAACAATTTCTTAATGAATAAACCCTATGTTTATTCTTGGTCCTACACAGATGAATTTTCTCAATTCAAATTAAGGTGCACATAAATATGAGAAAAACATCACAATAATTAAGAATTTCATTAAAATAACATTTTCCATACAATGAGAAACTACATAATGGAACCAAGTCCCATATTCATTACATGATCCTTGAATTTAAACGGTGGCATGCCCTTAGTCAAAGGATCAACGATCATCAACTCAGTGTTGATGTGCTCAATGACCACTTTCTTTTCTTTAACACATTCCCTTATAGCTAAATACTTAATGTCGATGTGTTTATTTCGACTCCCACTTTTGTTGTTTTTGCCATAAAAACAACAGTTGAATTGTCGCAATACATTCTCAATGGCTTAGAGATAGAATCCATAATTCTAAGCCCAGAAATGAAACTCTTAAGCCATACACGATTTAAAGTAGCCTCAAAACAGGAGACGAACTCAGCTTCCACAGTGGAAGTGGCAATCAAAGTCTGCTTGGCACTCCTCCATGATACAGCTCCACCGACCATCATAAAAATGTATCCTGATGTTGATTTGCGTGAATCAACATATCCAGCAAAGTCAGAATCTGAGTAGCCAATTACTTCCAAATTGTTCGTCCGTCTATACATAAGCATGCATTTTTTGGTTCCTTGAAGGTACCTCATTACTTTCTGTGTAGCTCTCTAGTGGTCTAAACCTAGATCACTCTGATATCGTCCCAACATTCCCACAACAAATGCCATGTCAGGTCTTGTGCAGACCTGAGCATACATTAGGCTTCCGACAATAGAAGTATATGGAATGTTCTTCATGTGTTCCCTTTCAAAGTTGTCCCTCAAGCATTGGTTCAAATTCAACCTATCACCCTTCACAATGGGAGCTACACTTGGTGAACAATCCTTCATCCGAAATCTCTCTAAAATTTTATTAATGTAGGTTTCCTGAGACAGGCCCAAGATGCCTCGAAATATGTCTTTATGGATCTTAATGCCAATGACATAAGATGCCTCACCCATATCCTTCATATCGAAATTTTTAGAGAGGAATTTCTTCACCTCATGCAACAAACCCTTATCATTGGTTGCTAGCAAATGTCATCCACATATAAAATAAGAAAACAGATTTTACTCCCACTGACTTTTAGGTATATACATTGATCCATAATGTTTTCTACAAAACCAAAAGAAGAAATTACATTATGGAATTTCAAACACCATTGGTGGGATGTTTGTTTTAATCCGTATAAGGATTTCTTGAGCTTGCAAACCAATTGCTCACCATCAGTAGAGGGGAATCCTTCAGCATGTTTCATGTAAACTTCCTCCTCTAGATCTCCATTGAGAAATGTCATTTTCGCATCCATTTGTTGCAACTCCAAGTCAAAATGGGCTACTAATGCCATACTAACGCGCAAGGAATCTTTCTTAGATACAGGAGAGAAAGTCTCTGTGTAATCGATTCCTTCTTTCTGAGTGAATCCCTTAGCAACGAGTCTTGCCTTGTATCTCTCAATGTTGTCCAACGAGTCTTTCTTTGTCTTAAAAACCCATTTACATCCAATGGCTTTTGCACCATTAGGCAACTAAACAAGATCCCAGACTTCGTTACTTTTTATAGAATTCATCTCTTCCTTCATGCCATCATACCATAATTCTGATTCTTTGCAACTCATGGCTTGTGAAAAGGACTTAGGATCATTTTCGGCTCCAATTTTATAGTTAGATTCTTGCAGATACACAACATAATCATCAGGAATTGTTGATCTCTTTGGTCTAGTAGATCTTCTTAATGTTGTACCACCATCTTCCTGAGAAGTATGTGGTTCAACTCATTGTTCAAAAGTTCTTGGAAACTCTTGAACTATCTGATCTACTGGAATGTCGTCAACAACTTGTGGAACTTCAACAATTGGTTGTTCAACACCAGTTTGTACTTGAGGGGTGCTGTGAATGATAACCAATCTATCACTTGAGGTGGAAGGTTGAAATTATGAATGATCCTTCTCAGAAACTATGTTCCTGGTTTGATCGCTCCCACTGATCAAGTCATTTTCAATAAACTTTGCATTTCTTGATTCCACAATCCTAGTGCTGTAAGATGGACAATAAAATCTGTAACCTTTAGACCTTTCAGTATATCTAATGAAATACCCACTAATGGTCCTTGGGTCCAACTTCTTCTCTTGTGGATTATATATTCTTACTTCAGACAAGCATCCCCAAATGCATATGTTGCAAACTCGGTTTCTAACCTTTCCATAATTCAAATGGCGTTTTAGGAACAACCTTCGTTGGAACTCAGTTTAATATATACATTGTCCTCTTAAGTGCTTCAATCCACAATGATTTAGGAAGATTGGAGCAGCTAAGCATACTCTGCACCATGTCCAATAATGTTCAGTTTCTTCTTTCTGCTACACCATTTTGGTCGGGTAAACCACGCATGGTGTATTGGGCAACAATCCCATGCTCTTGAAGAAATTTTGCGAATGGCCCAGGTGCTTGTCCATCTTCTGTGTATCTACCATAATATGCTCCACCTCTATCTGATCTCACAATCTTAATTTGCTTGTTGTATTGTTTCTCTACTTCAGCCTTAAAGATCTTAAAGGCATCTAGTGCTTCGCTCTTTTTATGAAGCATGTAGAGATACATATATCGTGAGTAATCATCTATAAAAGAGATGAAGTATCTTTGACCATGTGAGTCCATGTCTAGACTACAAATATCAATATGTATGATGTCTAATATGTTTGAACTCCTATTGGCACCTTTCTTTGACTTGTTGGTCTACTTTCCCTTTATGCAGTCCACACAAGTCTCAAAATCAGTAAAATCCATAGTATCAAGTACCCCTTCATTTACTAATCTTTTAATTCTTTCTATGGAGATATGACCTAATCTCCGGTGCCATAATTTAGAGGAATCTTCATTAATAACACATCTTTTAGTGCCAGTGTGAACATGCATTGAATCATAAGTGACATTTTTTTGTAAATTAATGCAGGAAAGACCATTAGACAAAATACCATTCCCAACATAATCAGATTTATAAAATAAACTAAAGGATGCTTCTGAAAAGTTAAAGGCATATCCAAAATGTACAAGTCTTGAAACTGAAATCAAGTTTCTAGAAAAACTTGGAACCTAAAAGGTCTTTTCTAATCTAAAACAGAGCCACTACTTAAAGTTAAATAGCATGTTCCTATAGCTTCCACATGCGAGCCCATCTTGTTTCCTAATAAGATGCTTTGCTCACTTCCCACTGGCTTCCTTAAGTTTTGCAAACCCTGCAAGGAATTCGAAATGTGAATTGTTGATCCAGAATCAATCCACCAGGTGCTAATATTGACATTAACCATATTAGATTCATAACAAACAAACGAGATTGGATTGCCTTTGTCCGCAAGCCAATTCTGAAATTTGGTGCATTCCTTCTTCATGTGTGCCTTCTTTTTATAGAAGAAACACTTGGAACCCTTCTTAATATCAGCTTGGGGAGGTACTTTACCTTTCCCTTTCTTATTGGCTTGAGATTTTCCTTTCCACGCGTTACAAGCATTGCACTTTCTCCCAGATCCATCACCAGTCTCTCTTCCTCTTGAATACACATGGTCATGAGTTCATTAATTGACCATTTATCCTTATGTGTGTTGTATGAGATTTTGAAGGGTCCGTATTGGTGTGGAAAGGTGTTCAAAATGTAGTGCACCAGGAAGGACTCCGATATTTCAACCTTTAGTTTCTTCAATTGAGCCATAGTGTCCCTCATTTGCATGATGTGCTTGTGCACACCTTTCACACTGGTGAGCCTTAGGGATGAGAACTTCATGATTAGGGTGCTTGCTAGCGCCTTGTCTGAAGTGATGAATTAATCATCAATGGCTTTCAGCAAGTCTCAGACCTTTTCATGCTGATCAACGGAACCACGAATACCAGCTAAAATTTTAGTCTTAATGAACATCATGTTTAGGCGATTAGATCGCTCCCATCGTTCATAAAGCGTGATGTCCGCTGCAGTGCTGGTATTAGTGAGTGTCAGTGGTTCATCTTTCCTAATAGCATAGTCTATGTCCATCCACCCCAAAAGAAGTAGAACTCTCGCCTTCCAGACCTTATAGTTATCTCCCTTAAGTTTAGGGATATCACAACGAATTTCAGAGAAATTTGTAGGTTGTACAACTTCATAAAATTAAATATCACATGCTTATGTTAAATTTGAGGCCTAAATAAAATTTCATGATTTACTAATGTAAATCATGCTTAAAAATTGAATCTAATAACATAAAAATTGTCTGTGGACTAAATTTTCAATTCAAGCAGATTCAATTATTCTTTATGATATTATAATTCTAAAGGGTATATTATGATTGTAATTCGATATAAATTCTATCTTAGATTTGAACTTTATGATAAAACTATTAATTCATAATTTCCTATGGGTAAGTTATGAATATTTTATCCTAATAATTAATAAATATAATAAAAATTCATGTGGGATAAAATTTATTATATTAGTACAATTAATTACAATTAATGTCTAAATATTCTTTATGTGATCATAATCAATCATAATATATAATATTATTTAATTAGAGATGATGTGGCTATTCTCTAAGCAATTAAAATTATATGGATCACTAGACATTATTTCTTTTATGCATAAAAAATTAGCTTGAAATAAACTATAATATTCAAGCATAACATTCAACGATGGGTCTTGTATACTCATCCAAAATAGCATGTTTCAATTTAAAACAGAAATAATCAATTCATGCAAATTAAGTACGGGCATAGTTAATAAATTTTGCACAACAATTATCCAAAATGCATATAATTAAATAAATATTATAAGCATAAAAATTGAGCAAAAATTAGACATATTTCCAAATAAATGCCTTAATTCAGAAAATTCTCAAAATATAACATTCGCATAATAGAGCATGTCTATAAACACCAAGGCAGAGATAAAAAAAAATTGCACTGATACCAAATGATAGCAAAAATAATGATTCTATAATGCGGAATAAACACTTAAAAGAATCGAAAACTTTAATGTCCATTAAATCATACCTCTGGCCATTGATGCAGAAGCTCCAGGACAAGAGAATACTCGAATGATCAGGGACCAGTCAGTCCGCTTGGCTATATGTCTCTCAACAAAATGCTCAGTTGTAGCTATGAACAATTATGTATCACCCCAACAAATCATTTGTGAACGGTTGACATTACCACGTTCCATAATGCATATAACCATTAGCTTATTGGAATAAGGGAATCTCTGTGGGATGTCATTAAAAAAAAAAACTACGCAAGGAAGTTACTGCCACAAATTTCACACTGCGTTGAGCAACAGGCCTAGAAAAACGTTTGCGAAGTACCAAGGTCAGCTTGAAAGATAAAACGTAGACGCCATCAAACACAAAGGTAAAGGCTAACAGAAAAAACACATAAGGGAGATCCAGTTAGCATAGCGTCAGATTAATAGTCAAAATGGAAAGACAGAAGATCGTTCCCAAATCCCGTTTGACACTTCCAAGCTCTGCTCACTCAACTTGATGGTGTAAGGCTGAAAGGGATTAAGTTAGTGAGCTTGGGGACCAAACAGAAGTATTTATAGCCAAGCTTCCATCAAGCTTCTATTGGCTATGTGTCAAGTGTTCCACAGATCATGGTAGAGAACTGCAGAGGGAGTAATGGATCACTCCAGGAGCTCCCAACAAGAAATTAATTTAACTGCAGTTGATTTCTGTAATTTAAGGAAATGACTGCAGTTGGTTTCAGTAAATGAAGGAAATAATTGCAGTTGTTTCCAAATTATCAGCAGCAATTGAGGAGTTGTTAATAGCCGTAAAGGGAGCTTACAACTTTGTCATCCCTCAACTGTCGTTAGCTATACTAATGTCTAATCGCCATGTTGTTGGTTATAAAAATTGCAATGTAGCTAGCGATCGGCCCAAAACTTGGAGCATATTGGTAAGTGGGACATTGGAGATTAGCTTTTCTTTGTTCTTAACGTTGGGCACTCATCTCCCTTCTACAATTGTATGATCTCTGAGGGGTTATAGGTGGACAACTTGATTACTTGTAATGGCTCAGCGCTCCCATTGGATTTGTTTTCTCTTATCTGTCCATCAACTCGTTTAACCCACTAGTATATACACATTCGTCTCAGGCTAGCATTCTTGGTGGTCGGGTTTGGAAGAATTTGCTATGTAGTCTTCACTGAGACAATTTAGGAAGAATCATAAGTGACGGGCTCAATGATTCATTATGTGCTTCAAAATGATGGAAACGAGGTCTCAAGAGTCTTCCTGCCAAACCCTTGGTCTTTTGGTGCGACACACTACCACTAAAACAATGGTCAACTAGCTTGCGTGGAACAAAAATCATGGTTTCAGATGACTGCAAGCAGGTGGCACACAACTTGTGGCTTCATTAAAGGCATACCATGTAGCTCCAAGCGACTCATGGTTCGGGTAATTTGTAGTCTCCATTAGCTTTACTAGCCAAGCACTGCTATAATTTAGTCTTTCTATCTCTTAGAAAATAGTCATTTTTTTCTTTTGTTATGATGGTTGGCCACAGCATGGCCTTTATGCCTTTGTTTTGTTGAGGTTTGTTGACAATTTTGGAAGGTCTTTTTGTTTATCTGATGCCCAAATTAAGCAAGCACGATGTGATCTAGAGATACTTAATTTGTGCTATTGGTCTGGTTTCCCACTCAGCAGGCCACTAGCACAAAATGTTCTTCTTTGTAATGCCTCATTCAATTAATTGAAAGTTGAACCTTAAACAAATATATCTATATATATATATATAATATATAATATATATATATATATATATATATATATAATATATATATATATATAATTAAAATATTTTATCTATAATGTATATTGAATTTTTTTTATTGTTTATATTTTTAAATGTCACATATTAATTTTATATTAAAATTAAATGAATTAATTTATAAGGAAATAATTGATTTTTTTGCTTCCAATTACTTTTTTTTTAGCATTGTAATATTTTGATAATATTTTTTCAATACATCTCATATATATATATATGAAAAGAAGTTAGTAATATGTGTTTGAATAGTCTATTTAAGTGTTGTAATTTTTTTTTTAATGTAGGAATTTTACATGTTGTTCACACTTAAAAGTAAAAGTGTAAGGTTTTTTTTTGTTTTTATATTTTTTATCTCTAAGTTAATATAAAATTATGTTACTACATTATTTCATTTATTTAGAAATATTTTATTTTTGTTTCAAAAAGCGAATCACACATCACTCACATACTGAGGTGTAGAATGTAAAATGTGCATCAACAATCAATTTAATTTTAATTTTAAGTGAAGTTTCTTTATATTTTTTAAATGATATTTATACCAATTGTAATATATAATAAAGTATGAAATCTATAGTTTATTTATTTTAACTCTTTTTTTTTTTTTCTTTAGTTACCAATATTTCGAAAATATAAACAATTTTTTTCATACTTGAAATGTATACAATTGTTTTTCTTTCATAAATGGGTGAAATCATGAAGATGAGTTACACTTTTGGGCCAAATGTGACCATGAAATTTCAAGTTTTTCCTCTTTTACCCAATTGCACCCCTCAAAATTCATATAAGAATCATGAATTTTAATTCAAAATGAAAAGATAATATGTGGAGAATTATGTTGTTGTCCTAATGATATTTTTTGCAAAATTTTTAGTGTAGTATAATCTCTCAATTTTCCATTAAATGCAATATATGTCCTTTCAAATTTTAGCAAAACTTAAGAAATATGCATGTATTCATGTAGCATAGCTTAGTTAAAAATGGGTCATCTATATATATATATATATAGAGAGAGAGAGAGAGAGAGAGAGAGAACTAAGTTAATAGTAAACGAAGATAGTGATATTTTTTTTATTTGAAATATTTTGATGTGTATATTTTATGTTATTGATTTTTTATTTAACCCCTTTGAAAGTGTCTAAAAAATTTAAGTGTTATGTTTAAAAGAAATTAGATAAAAAATATCATATGAATTCGAAAGTGTCAAATTCATATGCCATTCGATAGATGAATCCAATGTGATCAACTCTGCCATTTAAGGAAAATTTATGCCCTAAATCTGATAGGGTGCAAAATGGGGTTGCAAAGAAATATATGGAAGAGATGTTGAAATTGTAATTTTTAGGACTTCAAGAGTTTGATCGAGCGCTTAAATTCAAAATTAAAATTGCTCGATTGAGCGGCGTACGTGGTTAACCAACGGCTTGTTAAAAAACTAACTTGCCCCAACGTTACCAACTTTTTGTTAATGGCTCAATCGAAAGATATAACTCAATCGAGTCGTTAAATCGGGTTAGAAAACGACTCGATTGAGAGTTTATTTAAACATTCGATCGAGTTACTTGGAATCACCTTAACAACTCGATCGAGTGCTTAAAAATTGCTCGATAAGCGCTTAAAATTGCTCGATCGAATGAACATATATTTTTCTTTTGCCAAAACAATGTAACCCAACTCCATACTTTAATCCAAATACTTTAATAAAATAAAACACTTTAATTTCTAAATTATTTAAAAATTTCTATTTACAATAAAAAATAAACTATGTATAATTAAAAATACATTATTTTTATATCTTTATATTTTCATTTTATAAATAATCATACAAATTTCTATCCATCCATTCACTAAGATTCCAAGTTATGTAATTATGCAATGACATCCATCGACTAGAGTTTTATTTTTTTAATAGTCTTTAATAATGATTTAAGGTTAATTCTTATGAGTAATTTTTTTTTTAATTAATAATATTCGTTTCTCATAACTCATACAATTTTCAAGTGGAAAGATTGAGTGCATAAAGCTCCTATTCATTTATCATAAAAGACATTTAAAGAATAATTAATGAGATCGTAAAATACTCCTAAAGCTTAGAAGTTTTAATTAATTTTTAGTTTTATAATGTTTACGGACTTTCCAATAAGAGAATGGGTACTGAAGTCTTTGCTTCACTGCTTTTGAAATATCATTATATAAAGCAAAGCACCCACCTTTTCAGTGTTTCTTTTAATGACATTTCTTTTAAGCTCCCAATGCATTTCTTTAATGACATCTATAATATCTATGTGCGAATAAAAATGATTTTTTTAAATAATACTCTTAATATAATATAAGTGTATTAATATAAGTGGGATGTGTGATTTAAATTGGATAATGTTTTTTTAAATAAATTTAAAATATTTTAGATTGATAACAATAAAATAAAAAATGAATATATATAGTTGGTATGAAGAAAATGTGATAAAATATTATTTTATACTCAATTATATAAAAATATTAAAATTTTTTTATGAGAAATAACATAATTTTATATATATTTTTTTTCTAAGTAAGGTTAATTTATAATATGATACAAAAAAGTAAATACAGTGATTTTTGGCCACAAAGGAACTCGGCCTCAATCAACATGCATCCATGATAGTTGTTTGAGATTGCCCCAACAAATGGGAAACCAGTCCAAAGATATGTCCAGAATATATCCAAAAATTAACCCATAGTTTATCTTGACTAGACCAACCGACCAAAACCAACACCAAAACCAATAGTTTATCTTGACTAGACCAACCGACCAACAGACTATCCTAAGGACACATAAGACTAGACAAAACTAAACCAAGAACTAGAAGAAATGCCACGTGGCAGACATGACATGCGGCGCAAAGTCTTCTGGAGCAAGCTCCTCCACAATTGGACACGCCCAGTCATCCGAGTTGTCCGACTCGCCACGTCCCAACGCCTGATGGCCTTCCTCCATGTTGCCAGCCTCAACCTGCGGGCCCGACGTGTCATCCAAACGGCTCTCCAAGGCCTGCGTGTCACTGTGAATGCCCATCTCAACATGCGAAATGCCAACAATGGCTTTACCACGCCTTCTATTCCGACCTCCATCAACTGCCTGCTCGTCATTGTTGCCCCTGTTCCTGCTCGGGCCAGCTCTGTTCGCGTCCTCCGTAGAAATACTCATGGGAATATGTTGCTCGGTCTCTTCTGTAATGGAAATTGAGACAGTGGCTACAATGACCGGGTGATTCAAAGAGCTTCGAAACCGAAACTGTGTTGTGTGAGGAACAGGATGCGGAGGCAGAGGAAAGGTTGTAGTGCGAACAACTGCAGCTTCACGTCTTGAGCTGTGGAGGCCGCCTCTGCCTCTGCCACTTCTTGTATCCGGATACTGACCTGCAAAACTGTGCTGGTGGGGATTTTCGGCAGAAGAGGTAGGGGAAGTAGAGTCATGGCTATGCAAAGCAAGGGAACGAGAACTTCTGCCTCGCGTGCCACCACATCGGCTACGCATATGATGGCAGACCATGGTGGAAATGGGAACAAGTAGAGAGTTAGGAGGAGCAGAAGAGGAATTGACAGAAGAGCTTTGCACAGAAATTACAGAGGGCTGGAGGTCGTGAGCCAAATTGTAGAGGTTTGTGTGGGAATGGTGGAAGCCATTACCCAAATCAAAGCAGCTCACAAGCCAACATCTGCACCCAGTGCTGGTGCTTTCAGTCATCTCTCTCGCCTACGGAGGGCATACATAGTGAATCAAGGGCAGAATAATAGGAAAGTTCTATGGCTCCATGGTTAAGCGGGTAATGGTCTTGCCTCGACTTGAGCAGACATTAAATGACTCTTGCGAGGTGCCATGAATGCCATTCATGGTGGCCTTGGAAAGGTTGCAAAGGGCCATGTGGCCACCCCGTCTGCCGTCGCCCCGTCTCATCAGCTTAATTACCGTAATTAACACCCACATCTAGGGGTTGAGCTTCCTTATGCACCAGGTCAGTGCAAACTTGTAATTGATTGTGGTCATCTATAATGTTGAGAATACCGGAATGTAGGATCTGGTCTTGTTCCACCCCAATGTTTGCCAGGAGATCAGCAACTTTGTTAATGTCCCTTTTGACGTGAATAAAAGTTATTACTCTCCTATCTTTTATCCATTTCTCTATTGTTTCAAGCCTGGCCATTAATCTCCAACTTTTGGCATCTCTTGAAGTCGTGCTTCCTTGTTGGATTTGAGTGACCATAATGATTAGAATTTGGGTGTCCCCTTCTATAATGATGGGATAAAAATTATGTTGGTGAGCTAGCTTCATACCTTGCCACAATCCTTCCAGTTCTATAGAATTGTTCGTATCCCATCCAATGGACCCAAAATACAATAGTAGGGGTTGGCCCTCATGATTTCTGAAGATGCCCCCATATCTTTCTTTGCCTAGGTTTCCCTTGGAGGCACCGTCAAAATTTAACTTAATCACACTTTGTGGGGGGCGTAACCAATGTGAAAGCCGCCTGGTTATAATGCTAGGTCTATTGGAATTCAATTGTGCTTGTTGGAGCTGGATGTTCCAGTTAGCCCATATGCTTAGTTCCTGAGGTTGGGTAGGAAAGTCCTCAGTTGTCCATTGGTACAACGCAAGAGTTTCCTTGATGTTCTGACATAAGTTGGTCCATATGATTTCTAAGGAAGTTTTGTGATTTTTAAAAAATCGCTTATTTCTTTCCTTCCAAATTGTCCATAGAAGGAGGCCTGGCAATATTGTCCACAACTTGTTGAGAACTTTGTTGTTATAGGGCTCTGGAGTCCAATTGCGAATGGTGCCTTTTATATCCCCAAGAAGTCTGCAAGGTCGTTGACATCTGAAAGTGAGCTTTTCCCAGAGTTGATTGGCCATGTGGCAAGAGTCCATGAGGTGTTGAATAGTTTCTTCATTGTTTTGACAGTTGGGACAGTAGGATAGTCCTTGAAATCCTCTTTTGATTAAGTTGTCCCATGTGAGAATTCTTTGGTGATACAACAATTAGATGAAGGTGGAAACTTTGGGCCAGATCTCTATAGTCTAGATACGATTCCAAGCAGGATCTGTTGGTTCTTGAGTTTAGAACATTAGCTGGTATGCTTCTTTAGTGGTGTATGTTCCTTTCGGTGTATATCCCCATCTGAGTACATTGTTTCATGTATTGACTCTGATTCTTCTACTGGTGAGCTCTTTGTGTAGCTCCATGTTATAAGCTTTCGTTTCTTGCAGTGTTATTTGCGACAACGATTTCCATTGCCTGAATCCTTGTATAGTGATGAGAGTCCAGAAATGTGCTACATTGTCCTCTTCGTTAATGTCATTTCCATTATGATTTGTGCATGGTAAGAGTGCTGCAATTTTGGGTCTCTATTGCCATGAATCCGTCCAAAAATGGGCCGTCCTCCCGTCCCTTATCTCCCAAAAGCTATGTTGATGGATGACCTCTTTGTGTTGCTTGGCTGCATTCCAAATTAGGGATCCTGTGAGTGTGGTAGTTATCCTTATTAGTTCTTGTTGCGGTCGATTATTTTCATACTTTGCAGTCCATAATTGCGCCCATGGCTTCTGTGGGCAGGATACCTATTGCCACCAAATCCGTGCTCCCATCAAAGTATTGATGTGTTGTGGATCATGTAAGCCTAGACCCCCCTGCTTTTTAGGCTTGCAAACTTTTTCCCATTTAACTAATGCCCATTTTCTATTTTGTCCTGTGGAACCCCACAGGAAATTGCGTTGTAGATTCCTAATTCTCTTTAGCACCCATTTCAGGGCAGCGAGAATTGAGAAGAGATAGAGGTGCATTGATTGTAGGACTGCCTTTATCAGGACTAATCTGCTTGCCATGTTGAGAGTTCCGTGTGTCCAATACATGACCCGACTTTCCATTTTCTCAATGAGTTGATGCCAGGAAGCATGCTTTAAGGCTGAGTCTATGAGATTGAGATGGAAGCTTGGCTTGAAAGAATCCAATGATTCGAGCAATGATTCTTTGGGTGGCAACAGGAGTATGGAAAAAATAAATTTGAGATTTGGCAGTGTTTATGGAGGTGCCAGAGGCTTCTGAGAATGTATCTAAAATAGCTTTATAGGTTAGGGCCTCACTTACATATGGATGACCAAAGAGCATATTGTCATCAACAAATTGTTGATGGGTAATAGCAGGGGTTCCATGAACAGAGAGTCCTCTAAGATCATGGGAATGAACGGCATGCTTTATAAGACAACCCAGACCCTCAGACATAATGATAAATAGGAAAGGGGATAGAGGGTCACCTTGACGAATTCCTTTGGAAGGATGGTAGGGTTTAGAGGGGATCCCATTGATAAGAATAGAGCAGAGTGGGGAGGAAATTAGGGTCATAATCCATCTAACCCAAGTCGGGCTAAACCCAAAGGCCGTTAGCATCTGTTTTATGTAGGTCTAGCTGAGTTTATCAAAGGCTTTGGAAAGGTCGATTTTCAACAGCATACCTTCCTGTTTGTTTTTCTTTAGAGAATGGATGGTTTCATGAGTCAAAATAATACCAGCCAAAATTTGACGACCTTCTACATAACCAGATTTCTCTGGTGAGATGAGAAGAGGGAGGAGCGGTTTGAGGCGGTTGGATATGACTTTCGAGATAATTTTGTAGATGACATTGCAGAGTGCAATAGGCCTGAACTTCTACGGTGTGCTTGGCTGCGCTACTTTGGGAATAGGAGCAATGAAAGTTGCATTGAGCGAAGGAAGTAACTAATGTATTACTCTTGATTCTTCGACCACATTCCAGACATCTGCTTTGATTAAGTCCCAAAAGTGATGGTAAAAGTTAGACGTGAAACCATCAGGTCTAGGTGCTTTCCCAGCTTTCAATTGATTTGAAGCCTCTTCGACTTCTGTAAGGGTGACTGGTCTTAGCAATAGTTGATTATGCTCCTCTTTAATGAGTTTATATGTTGAAGCATCTTATTGATAGCATGTTGTTTGTCTGTGGGTGGCTCTTGATGAACGGTTTTGAAGTGATTTGTGAGCTCTTTCTCTATGTCTTCATGTTTCTCCATTTTGTCTCCCTGTGAGTTTTGAATGTGTGAGATTGTATTATTCATTCTTCTTTGTATAGTTGTATGATGAAAAAAATTGGTGTTTTGTTCCCCTTCTCTTAGCCATCTAATTGTTGACTTTTGTCTCCAGAGCAGGTCCTCTTCTTTGCTTTTTTCATCTAGTTGTGTTAGTAGGATTTGTTCCTGTCTGGCATGTTCCTCTGTTCTGCCTTCTAGGATGATCTTCTGCTGTAGCTCTGTAATGTTCTGCTCAAGAACTTTTTTCTCTCGAAGGATGCTGCCAAATGTGGTGTAATTCCAGGTTTTGATTTGTTTTTTGATATGCCTCAATCTTTGTTGGAATTGGTACATGAGTGAGCCACCATTGGGAAGGAAACTTTCCCACGCTGATTTGACCATTATATTGAACTCAGGGTGGGTAAGCCAGAAAGCTTCAAACTTGAATGGTCTTTCTGTTATATTTTCTGGGATTTTTCCATTGCAAGGAAATGGGCCAATGATCCGAGCCAGCTAAAGGTAGGATAGAGGTGCATATATCACCGCCAAGATGAACAAAAATGTCTACAATTAGAAATCTATCCAACCGTGATGTTATTTGCCGAGTGCTGGCTCTTTTGTTGTTCCAAGTGTAGATGCCGTTATCAAAAGGTAAGTCTATTAGACCATTGTGTTGAATGTAATCTTTGAAGTTATTGTTTTATTTGTCCAACTTTATTCTGCCTCCCAGTTTTTCCTCCAGCCTTGTGATCATATTGAAGTCTCCTCCCATGATCCATAGTGGATAAGTTCTTGGAGCATTAAGAATCTCCAATGTTTCTAATTGCCTAATTTTTTGCGTACTCTCCTGAGGGAAGTAAACATTGGTTAAATGTCCATGTATGTTGGTACCGATCAGGTGGAACATTGCTTGGATGAAATAATGTGAGGCATGGAAATTTGTTAAGGATATTTGCTCAGTGTTCCATGCTATGGCTAACCCTCCCAAGGCACCTGTTGCGTCTACTGTTACCGCTTGACATCCTGCCCAGGCTTTGGATAATATGAATTCTAATGTGCTGGTGCTACATTTTGTTTCTTGCATGAATACAATGTATGGTTGTTCTTGTTGAATCATGTTCTTTAACATTTTGTACTTCCCGAGACCATTAAGTCCTCTTACATTCCATGAGATGAGCTTCATGATTGACTAGTAGGTAGGGATCGCTAGTATTTGGTCAACTTCGAGCACCTTCCCGACTCCACTAGCATTTCCCCAATTAATATGGTACGCTGTAGATCTGTCTTTCTACCTCTTTTCTTCCCATCTTTGATGATATGTTTCCCATCCCATTTGCCTCCTTGTTGTATGCCCAAAGTATTATGTTGATGCACTCTTGTGAGCACTACTTCCAAGTTTTCCAGTTGTCTGTCTAGTATTGTGTCGAACTCTTTCCTTTTGCAGGCTTGCTCTAGACTGAAAATGTCTATTTCACCAAGATCAAAGCTTTCTGGTTCTTCTTCCATTAAACTTTGCTGACTGATTCCCTTCGGATGGGTTGGTGGCTGAGAAGGTTCTGTTGGTGTATCATCGATGTCCATAATTTTGTCAGACCAAAGGGCTTTGTTCTGAATAGGGTTGGTGTTGAGTTGCGAGTCTGAGGCAAGCTTTTCAGAGGTATTGGCATTCAATGGGTGACTAGTTTTTAGAGTGGATAAATGTGGGGGACAGATAGGTGGATGGAACAGAGCTTGGCTTTGCTGACACAGGTGTATCTGATTCAGGCTGTTCAATATTTGTCAGAATATCAAAGCTGTTGCTGGAGTATGGCAAATCATAAGATGGAGCAGTGCTTTTTGGTACTGAGGGAGGTTTTTTGGTATGCCTTTTCCTGCTGACTACCTTGGTGAATCCTTCTGGATCAGACTTGTTTCCATTTTCTATGGTTTTAGGAGGCATGTTTAAGGGATAGTCACGAAAGAGGTGACCGTGGGCATGGCATCTCCTGCATCGGAATGGTACATGTTCATAGTCAAGGGGTTGAATCCATTCAAAGTCGTCGTGTAGAAGACTTATCGAGTCCAGGAGCGCATGGCCCAGCTTCATGTAAATGCAGATCCGTGCTTAGGATGTGTATCTTCGAAGCTTAGTTTCCTCCGCTGCCTTTATGAACTCGCCTAGTCCACTGCCAATGGCTATTAGTGAGTCCTCGTCCCAATATTCCAGTGGAAGCGAGTACATGCGGATCCACACCGGCGCCCAGCTGAAATCTTCCTTATCTGGGTTCAATCTTTCGACCCAGTCTCGTAGATAAAGACCTGTTGCATTGAAGAAATAGGGTCCTCCATCTAGAACTCGATTCCTGTCTTTAAGGCAGTTGAAAATGGTTGTGAAGAAGCCCTTAGGCCCAACTGTAGAGTTACGTGACCTTTGGGCTTCCATTTTGAGGCGATCCATCCTTGCAGGGCTTTTTCAGTTGGCCAGTAACCTATGAATTTGCCAATCAGGGCATGATCTTTCATAAATTGCATTTGCGCATTGATCTTGTGACTAGGTAGCTCGATCTTGGGCCGTTCTGTGGCAATGGGCTTGCATGTGGACGATGAAGCTTTCTTTACACTGATAGTTGTTTTTTGCACTAATCATAAATGATAGTTGTTTTTTACACTAATCATAACTCAAAGGTTTCATTCTCCCTACTAAGTTAACACTAATGATGCACCATGGTTGATGATATATATTTATACCTCACATGATAGGGCCACTCAAGTGAAATATTTTTTATTATTTATTTTCAAGATTGAATGAATTAATTTTGCTATAGTTTAATTTTATGTTATTAATATGTAAAAAATGTTGAAATTTTGGATTTAAATAATGTGTTTAAGATGTTATATAATATAATAATAGGATATGAGATATACGAATGTAGATAGGGAAAAATTAATTTTTTATATTAATATTATATTAAATTAATTAAAAAATTAAAAATTAATTACAAAATTACCAATAATTATTTTAAATATCAGATTTTTAAATAATAATCTATAAAAGTTCTTTTAACATTTATAAATATAATCCATAATAATTTATGTTATTATTCATTCACAATAAATTATAAATTATTATTATATAAAATATAAACCAAAGTCAACAAGTTTATATAAAATAAACGTTACATTTTTTATCTTACTTATTTTAAGAATAAATCTCTCCGACGTATAAAATAAAATGTGTTTTTTTCTTTCTTTTTCCAAAAAATTTTTTTTTTTTTTTTTTCCCCCCTTGGGGGGGGGTGCATTTTTTTTTCCAAAAAATTTTTTGACCGGGGATTTAGTTGTAATGGTGATTTTTAAAAAATTTTTAATTTTTTCAAATTATTTTAATTTTTTTTTTTTAACTAATATAAAATATAATTTGTAATTAAATTAATAAGTATTAATAGTTCATTTTTTTGTTTAATTATAATTATACTGTAATAATAATAATTGTTTAAAATTTAATATAATGTGGTTATAATATTAAATATTATTTTTTAAACAAATAGCACATAAAAATATTAAAAAAATTAGAATTAGAATAATCTATATATGGAAAGGATCTGTCATTTCTATGAGAATACGAACAACGAGGATGAAAACTATTTCCTCTTAGAGTGCCCCGCGTACAACCTTATTAGATCTCAGTTTCATAATCTTTGTCACAACACTGACCTTGCTAGCCTTTTGCGATGTCAAAATTATAGTGAGCTCGGAAGGCTTCTCTCCAAGCTTTTTGAGCATAGGAATAAAATCTTACATCAAACTAAATAATTTGTTTCTTTAGGTCCGATAGACCAAAGTTTGGTCTCAGTGGACGTTAACCATCATCATCATCATCATATATATTTGGTAAGTCAAAGAGTTTTTATTAATAAAAAAATATATATAGAGATGTCAAAATGTATGTGGTTTTACTCCGACTAGGTTTGGCGATCAATATTATAACCATGCAACATAAAAAAAGAAAAATACCTAGTTGAAAGGTTCATAGCCTTAGAGGCCTAACATACCAGAAAACAGAAAGAACTAGAAAGACATCGATTACCATAATCAGTCGTCAAAGGTGATTGAAGTACGATTATCTGGCCTCGGTCTTGGAGGAGGAGGAGGGCGATACAAGAAATTGATATGATGTTCAAAGTGAGCAAGCCATGTAGAAATTTCACCTGTAGAACAAACCGATATATGCAATGTCCTAAAGCATAATACTTGTTCTATTTCTACAAAACATTAAGCGGAAGCATAATTGAATTCATGAGCAACATCAAGTAGAAACATGCATAACTGATCAAGAGAAATAATCAGACATAACACAGAATATATCACTAGGGAAAGCACCAGCATAAAACCCCAACTCTGTATTATCAATCAAGTGGAGATCCTCAACAACATACAAAAAGAATAAGCTCAATAACTATCTTGCTCTCTCTGTAATCAGAAAATGAAGATCATAGACTACCTAGGCCTCAATATATAGGCCACAAGTCCTCCAATATCCTATAATACGTATTTCTCTTAGAAATATATCCTTCTCCATGCAAGGAATACTTACTAGAAATATCCAAGCATCTGATAGTACATTGTCCCTCATCTGATGTTAACTGGGTCTCTGACAGAACTGACATGCAACAGTTATCCATGAGTGAATCCTTAGTTATCTAAAATAATAGTTGTCACATGCATGCAAGCATTAACAAACTATATTTTATTATTTTAACAACTTGTTAAAATAATCTAACTAGACCTGACTGTTAGAACTAAGTCAACTGATTCTCTCATTATAGAACTCATACTATTCCCTCACCAGTGGAGGAAATTAAGGATAAATTCCTCAATCAGTGGGACAACTCATGTGCATGCTCACAAAGACTTCAAATTTGAATTTCCTTAACTAATTCACTCAACTGAATTAATTAATTAATATTTCCAACTGTTGTTAAGGCCAAAATTAATTTTACTTCCTATAGATAGACTAGGGACTGCTATAAACAGGAAGGGACCCAAAAGTGTTATTTTTAGAACTTTCTATTTTTAGCAGTTTCACCTCTCACTCAATGTGGGCAATGACCTCACTGGCCAAACTGCTATTTTCAGACATGTTATTTTTACCAGGTCTATTTTTAGCACATTCTAAATTTAACATTTCTTGTTGCACATTTTTCAACACTCCCTCTCAACAGGAAAGGCTTCCTCTCGAACCCGATCCTGTAACTCTGGAATGTTCTGCATGCAACACATCTACCCAGTCCGCTTGCTCCAACAACACTTGGAACAAAAACACTCCCAACTGACCACTCTATTGGGCTAGGAACATACTCTGATGTTGAAGCTCTACCTGCTGCTAACAAGTGCTCCCTCTCTGACATCTGCACTACTACAACATATCCATGCATCTTGCACCATTGCACACCTCTCTGTGTCACCTAGCACTGTGCAAAACACTTGTGCTTCTCATATTGCTGCAGCCTGCTAGCTATGTGTTGTCGTGGGATTCCTTGCATTGTCGCTCTCTCTGCCGCTCCATCCGCATCTGTCTCTTCCCAATCAGTCAGTTCCTGCTACTCCACATCGGGGCTCTCATCCAATAGGTTGGGTACCTCAAGGATCCTGCCCCTCCTCCTTGGGACGATCACTCTATATCTCCCCACCTCCTACCTGGAGGTATGGATGCATGTGACCCCTCAGCCCACCTGGCTCGAAGTTTCCCCCTACTGGAGGTCTCTGCATGAGTAGATGTCTCTACTCGATCTCCACTCAGCTTCCCCTGTTGTGGCTGCTCCACAAAAAAAAAAAAACCTCATTAAGTTAGCCCACCCCCCAACCAACACGCCTACACAAAACATCTAGACTATCTTCTGGCGCGGCATGTTGAGAGATAAATAACCCTCCCTCTCAAACCACCAAGTCCCATCAGTTGCCTTGCTACTCAAAAGGCTTGCATGCATCTGAACCTCAGAGAATACAGGTTCTTGACTCGAGAACCAAAGCTGCTTCAATTGTCTAGTGATGATGTGTCTAAGGAAAACCTTTCCCTTACTGAAGACTACATCATAGCCTCTGTCTTCCAGCATCGCGATCGACACCAAGTTTCTCTTCAGTCCTGGTACATACTTGACATTGGTCAAGGTAAGGCGAGCTCCATGCTCCCTCTAAAAAATAATTGTGCCTACACTTGAGACACAATGCTTCTCATCATTATCCATCGCTATGAGTATCTGGAGATCTTTCTTCTCCAAATTACTGAACAAACTCTTATCGCCGGTCATGTGGAAAGAAGCTCCACTGTCAAGAAACCAACCACTACCCACCATGGATGAAACCATGCATGCGAAGAGCGTGAAATCCAACTCAAACTGTGAAGCAAGTGCCTCACCTTCGGATCCCTCCCTGGATCCCTTCTTGGATTTCCTACGTGGACAATTTGCAGCATAATGGCCCACCTCATGACAACGAAAGCATCGCACTTTCAATTTGTCAACCTTCTTCCCATCATTGGAAGAACTGGATTCGGAAAGAGAAACCTTCTCCTTCCCCTTCTTCACCTTACTCGCTATGGCACAGTTTTCCTCATTATGCATGGATGAAGAATTGTCTCTGGTGCTTCGTCTAATCTCCTCCTACATCAAATCTGACCATAGTCGTTCCCAATCGAAGAATATGATTCCAACTTGAAGGAGATGTTCCTTTAGAGGGATATGGAAAGGTCTAACCCTAATGGAGGGTGACCCAAAATGGAATCAATCTAGAGGTTGATTGAGCTACCATTTCCATGGATTCTGCTAAGTTTGTCCAAAATAAGGGAAGAGGAGGATCGAAGGAGCTTCCAAATGGGAGATCCTTGATTTGAAGAACTAGCTTCTCCTCGGATATTCTGAGATTGTTATTTAGCCTGCAAGACTTGTACCCACCATTTTTCTGACTGCGTCCTAAATTTCTAGAAGAGATTAGCACCCATTGCTATATTTAGTAGGAAGGGGTCTTGAATTCCCAACCCCCCATGTTGCTTCGGGGCACAAACAATCTTCCACTTCACCAAGTGAAATTTTTTAGTTTCTTGCTTCCCTCCTTCCCAAAGAAATTTTCTTATATAGATTCCAAGTTGACGCATAAAATACTTGGGAGCCAATAACACAAAAAATTGGTACAAAGGGATGGCTGATAATACGACCTTCACCATGATAATATTACCAACGTCATTTAGCCAAGACAACCCCAAATTCAACAACTTTTCTTTGATTTTTTCCAAGATCCCTTGCCATGATTTGGGGGAATTTCTTTTTAAGAATATTGGGATACTAAGATACTTAAATTCCTTCCAGTCCCTAAAGAATTTAAACCCTGAAATATCTTCAATCTTCTTAGCTTTCTGTGAAGTAGTGTTCCAAGTGAAGAAGTGGATTCCGCTATCATTCATTTCACCTCCATAGGCCTTTAAGAACTTTCCAAAGGTATTTTTGAATCTCCTGGATATTAAAGTTGAAGCTCCTCCAATAAGGATTGTGTCATCAATGAACTGCCCATGATTTATGCTCTTTATCCCCGGTGAAAATATGATTCCTAGCAGGTTAGATATTTCTCTCCCCCACTCTACCCTTCTACTTAGGGAATCAACCATTATTATGTAGAGAAATGGGATAGGGGGCATCCCTGCCTCAATGCTCTATATGCCTTGAAGAAGCTTGCAACTCTCCCATTAACCAGGGGACCTATCCAGGGGGACGAGATATAGAGGGCCACCCATTGGATAAAGGATGATGTATATCCCATTTTATGCATTACCTTGAGTAAAAATTCATGTTTTACCCTGTCAACAACATTTTCCATACCAAGCTTTATTATCATCCCCTGATCTCCTCTTTTCCAGCTGGTGTCCACTGCTTCTTGGATCAAAATGACATTGTCAATGATTTTCCTACCAAGAACAAATCCTCCTTGGTTGACCAAGATTATATTGGGAAGGATTCATTTGAGTATGGAGGCTAAAAACTTCGAGATGATTTTATAAGAGACATTGCAGAGAGAAATCAAGAAGAACCTTGAGAAAGTGGAATGGTTGGATTATTTGGGGATTAAAGCCACGAAACAGGAATTTATTCCTCCCCCAATACAAAGGAGTTTAAGAGAATACCCTATAATTATGCACAAATCCTTTTTTATTAGCTCCTAGAACTGTTGGTAAAAAAGGCTAAAAAACCGTCAGATCTCAGGGTTTTATCTGGGAGAAGGGAAAACACAACCTTCATAATCTCCTCATTGGAAGGGGGTGTAGTGAGTTGAGAATTCATTTCCTCAGAAATTAGGGTGGGCACATGTTTTAACATATAATTATCCAAATCCCGGTCCCTCTGTTTATCATCCTGGTACAAGGCTTGGAAGTGTTGGACAACAACTTCTTTGATTCCTTCAAACCCTAATATAGTTTGGCCCTCATATTGAATCTGCGAGATGGAAATTTTTCTTTTTCTATATCGGGCTTGCTTATGAAAAAACTTGGTATTTTGGTCATTGGCTTGGATCCATGTGCTTCTAGATTTAATTTTCCAATAATTTTCATCCTTCTTGAGAAGGGAGTGGAGTTTCTTAAATGTAACTACTTCTTTTTGTAGTACCTCCAAGGAGATAGGGGCCTCCTCAATATGCTCCTAGATTAACATGAGCTACTTCTTTGTCTCTTTTATAGGGTACTGTATTTCAACTTTTCTTTCACTGAGCCAAGCTTTCATTTTCTTCTTCAACCTTTTGATCTATGTTTCCCAAATGCGGATTGGGCTTCCATCCATCCAATGGGATCATGATTGGACAACCAACTCGACAAAACCCTTGGAATTCAACCAAAGAGGGGAGAACTGAAATGGGATGGGGCCAGGGTTCAAGGAGGGGGAAATATGGAAGCAGATGGGTTTGTGATCGGAGTCACTCTAGGAGAGGATAAAGGATTGAAGGACCAAGTTCACCAAGAGGAAGAAGCCTGTAAGTGAGGAAAGGTATAGTTGGGTGGCTATATGATTGGGTTTAGAGCGTTTTTTATTCCAAGTGTAGTGGAAACACGAAGGTTTAACATCAAACAAGCCAAGAGAGAGCATCATACATTCCATAACTTCATGGCAGGCATCACGAACAATTGATCCCACCCTTTTTTATTATTAATTGGTAGATGTTGAATTCCCCTCCGAAAATACAATTTCTTCCATATTTAGTGTGCCTCAAATCCATTAGGGATTGCCAACATTCTTGCTTTTCTTGAAAGTGGATATATATATATATATATATATAATAATATATATATATATTGACAATAGTACACATTTGTTTGATTTCTAAAATATTGAAAGATGTTACAATCCAATGTGTGGTTTTGAGAGAGCTTACTAATTCTATATAATTAGGGTTCCACATTCTATAGACTTCTCTCGAGGTACCTCTCGAGCTAATAGCTACCATGTTTCTTCCATTCCATAATTTGCATTGTTTGTTGGAGAGATCAAACTCTCCTAGATTAGTCTCTTGGAACAAGAAGACTGTGGTTTTTTCCTTCTGGATTAGGGATTTTCCTTCCATAGTCCTTTTCTCTCAGCTAAGTCCCCTACAGTTCCAGGAGATAATATTCATTATTTACTTTTAAAGGAGGATGTCCCTTTTCCGAGACCTGTTAGATAACCTTTCTTTCCTCCTTTGTTCACGTGTTCCACTATTTGTTTAGGGATAGTGTGGTGATACCTTAGTTCTTTGTCCTTGTTTTTCTGCTCCAATCAAATCTCTTTATTGGATTTGTGGCCCGATCATTATAATTTCCTTCCCTTCTCTTTGACACTTTCTTTCTTTGACTTCTCATCAGCTAAGCTTGTGATTGAAGCAGGGCCCGTCATTTCTTTAGAGGACTGGAAGTACTCTTCTTCCATTTCCCACTCGAAGGAGTCCTCTAAAGTGCTACTGGAGACTTGGTCTGAGTATATTACCTCCTGTTGTGGTGATAAGGTTGTATGAGGATATGTTCCTTGAGTTTTTGCATGTTCATTAGGAGGGTCTTGTTGGAGCACTTCCTTTGTCAATATCCCAATAAGGGCATTGAATCGATTGGCATTATCTCTGGAGCTACCTCCTTGGCTTGAGGCACCAGAAGGTGCATTGTGAATACCCTGACATGCTCCAGGTTTTAGGGGAGGGGCAGAGGTGTTTGTAGAGGGGGGAATTTGCTGACGATTATTTCCTCTTCTCTTCTTGGCTTTCTACCATTATTCATTTGGTCCATTATGTTGTGGATCTTGAGGATACTATGTTTTCTTACAACCCTTTGCAAATTGGCCATACTTATGGCAAAGCTTGCACTTAAAGGGGATTTGATCATAGTCCACCTCTTGGATATGGGTCTAGTTATCCATGCTAAGTTGGACCTCTACTGGTAGGCCTTTTTCTAGATCCACCTCCACACAAATCTTGGCGTAGGAAGAGAGTCCATCCTTTGGCTTTGCACTATCAATATATTTTCCTAAGGAGTTCCCAATCAACTTGAAGGTTGCATCGTTCCAACAATGTAATGGGAGATAGGGAAACTTTACCCAATCTGGGATAGTTGAGGAGACATCACATTCTGGGTTGAAGTTAGGGCTCCATCTATCAAGATAAACACCTTGAGGAGCCATGAAATATGGGCTGCTCTAGAGGAAAAAAATCTCTGTCTAATCTATTTTCAAAATAAAAGGTGTATAAACCCTTACCGTAGAATGAGGAGATCACTTCTCCGTCGATAAGTGGCTTCTAGTTCTTCTCGATCCATGACCTAACTGTGTGAGGGGAGGGCCAAAGGCCCATAAACTGACCTATGAGCCCATGATCAACAAGCTGAAGAGCACAGGTGTGAAAATTCGGAAACTCAAATCCTATTGCAACAACTGGAAATTATTCTCCTAATTGTTATTTTAATTAACAATTTATTTATTGTTTCCTACAACAAATATTGAATAAATCACGCTGCAACATACAAAAATAAAACTGCGAAAGAATAAATGTTGAAAGAAACGTTAGCACGCACATAAAATAACAATTATTTTTGGACAAAAGTCCCCGGAAAAAACCAACTTGGGAAAACAGATGCAGTAGTGAGAGTTTTAATTTATTATGCAACAGTGAAATATGAGTACATCTATGGATGCCAAACTCACAATCCAAACAACAAGAAAATATGGCAGAGGTATTCCCTAAGAAACCCTAGCACTTTCTCTTCTTGAAATCATGCTACCTACACTCATGTGTTCCTAAGCTCGCGCGCTCCTGCACTTGCGAGTTCCTACACTCTCACGTTCCTACACTCATGTT
>APFE031008457.1:30156-67090 GCA_000404065.3 Pinus taeda
CAACTACAACTGAGATGCATCCAAAATACTGAATCAAATGTGATCGGTATAATGCATCTGTCACCAAAGTCTTTGACTACTACTAGTATTTGCACTGTCCCTGAAGAATCTACACTGCTGCTAACTCTACACTACTGCCAACTCTGTAATGTGCTCCCCAACATCTGACTGCTACTAGTCTCTACAATTGTCTCTCTGGCATTTGACTGCATTAACTGTCACTGATCTATCCTGCTACTGTATATTTTGGCCCCCCATAGCAACATATTGATCCATGAGGTGGACTCCTCAAGGATCCCGCCCATCTCTAGCGCTCTGTGTCTACAACTCCAAATCACCCCACCTCATTTGTGGAGGTGTGTCAGTAAATAAAGTGAAATTTGGTCTACTCATATTGTTGTTGTTATCTCTACACTGTTGTTGCAAGTCCTGCAATAATGAGTATGATCTCCCGAGGTCCTGAAGCACTAGCTTCGATAGGGATGCTCCCTCTGAAACTAGACTCCCTCTGAGTCTCAATCTCCCAATGGTAAATCTCTATGCTCCCTCCTGGAAACTCGCACTACCCTCCAAGACTAGAAACTGGGTTGTGAAGTTCTGTGCTAGGAATCTTTTGGCTGGAACTGCACTTGCATACTGCAACTAGGCAATTATAGCCTGTGTCACTACATTTAGCTCTGAAACTATCTCCCAGGTACTGAATGCAACTAGATTTGCAACTTCCATCTAAATGATTAACAATGCCTACTAACACTTAATATACTACTATGATATTGTGGGCCCCTGTAGCGAGGTGATGGTCCTGCTACAATAATCTGGAATTGATATGCATGATCTCCTTGTTGCCACTATGCTAGACCCTGCCCATCTAACACACTGGAGTCTCATGCTCCTCCTCCACCTATATCTGGTGCCCCACTATCTCCTATCAAGCCTAGTCATTGGCTAAGACCCTTCCTTTCTTTGCAACTCACACTGGACAAGTCATACTTCCTCTACCTGTCTACGAAAACTGGAAGTCGATTTGTTGCCCCAATCTGAATTCTGGCTAACTCGCATGACCTCCTCTGGAAATCTCATACTATCATCCCTACAGAGTTTCAAAAATCTGGAAACTCAAAAATGGAGAAAATAAACCCAGAAGCTCCCTTTCTTCTTTGCTCGGATGTTGCTCTGCTACTTGCACTCCCTTCTAGAATGTGCAGATCTGCTAGCTGTTACTACCAATTCGCAATGAAAAGCCGAATTTCTCAAACTCGAAGTTCCCTGAGAGAAATATTCCCTTTGTGTGTTCTCTTCCTTCCACCCGATGCTGGTTCTGCTATATAAAACTATTGCAAACGCCACTGTGTCCAACTAGATATCTGCTCTGCGAAAATACTGGGTTGCTCCCTCTACCTCTGGAATCCATCGATTTGGAGAGATCAAATTTTTTAGTCCCTCTCTCAAAAAAATCGAATCTCCTCAAGAAATTTGGCCTCTTGGAAAAGTGACTGCACTGCCCTCTAGGGTTTCAATCTGCTACCCACACTGAACAAGTAAACTCCTTTATTCGCTATTGAGTTCTCCGGCTGATCATCTGCACTCTGATACCATGTGAAAATTTGGAAATTCAAATCCTATTGCAGCAACTGGAAATAATTCTCCTAATTGTTATTTTAATTAACAATTTATTTACTATTTCCTATAACAAATATTGAATAACTCACACTGCAAACTACACAAATAAAACTGCAGAAGAATAAATGTTGGAAGAAATGTTAGTACACACACATTAAATAACACAACTATTTTTGGACAAAAGTTCCCGGAAAAACCCAACTTGAGAAAACCTGTGAAACAGTGAGGGTTTTATTTTATTATGCAGAAGTGAAATCTGAGTACATCTATGGATGCCAAACTGGAAATCCAAACAGCAAGAAAATATGGCAAATATATTCCATAAGCAACCTCAACACTCGCGCTTCTTGCATTTGTGTTCATGCACTCGCGCACTCCTGCACTTACACGTTCCTGCACTCGTAGGTTCCTGCACTCTTGTTCCTGCACTGGGAATAACTCAGCCTCTTGCTACTGCCTCTCCAGATTTGGAAATCTTCCTCTGGATCACTAACCCTCACTGACATTGTGTCCCTCTTTGGCTCGAACTCTACTACTGCTAGCTCAATCTGCGCAAGGAACTGCTGCTTAAGTGTACTCTCCAATTGCCCATCGACTTCTTCTTATAATCCTCTGTTGGGACTCCAACAACCAAAATTAAATCTTAATTGATGGCTAGGATTAACTAGAAGTCGATCTGTGTGAGTTTTTAGAACATTCACACCTTTACTTAATTAACTATGATTAATTAACCATATTCCCTAAGTTTAGATTTATGAAATATTTAAAAACTAACTAATAATCTAATTAAGTCATTTATAGGTAGAATTTCCAGCAATGATTTTTGGGTTTTGGAGATCTCATGTATAGCGTGTCCACAAAATTGTGTGGCTAGAACACATCTGAGGCCACAAAAACTAACAACCGGTTGGAGCGTGAGGGGTTTTTATTTCGATCTTCGAGATTGCCATTACTTTCTTCATGAATCTGGAAGAGTTGGATTTCTGAAAATTACGGCCTGAAGCTACCAACGCTTTGAAGGCGACTACTTTTATGTCAAAATTAGAGGACTAGGCCGACCTAGCCATGGCAGGATGACCAACCAAACATAAGGAGGGGAAGCAACAGATCAGAAGAGCTAATCTCTCCATTAGCTCTTCTTCTATCAAGCATTCAAGTTGTCCTGATGATGGATCCTGATTGGGATTTGAAACGTTGGCAGAAAATGGTTCTTAGTGTGGATTCTCCGGTAACAAAGTCAAAAGGGATGGCAGAAATGGACAAAAGGGAAAGCAAATGAAAAGAGGGTAGACAGACTAGCCACAACGCACAACACAGGAACACATCACATAGTCTCGATTTCAATATTATTTTATTCAATAACATATAATTTAATTATTTAAATTACGAATAATTAATATTATTAAAATTATAATAATATAATATAATATTTAGAATTGATTAATATGTTATTAAATATTAATATTTATAATTTTTTTAAACACGTGCCGATAAAAATACCAATTTTTTTTCAATAAATTTAGAATAAAAAATATTTTAATCTATCCTTTCATACATTATAATTTAAAATTTTATTAAAATCCATTAAAAAAAATACACAATAATAAATAATATTCATAACAATGTATAACATATAAATAATGTTAAATTGATAGAGTGCAATTTGAAAAAAAAAATATGGCTTGAGTGGTGATTCCACAATTTATTTATTTTGTTTTAAGACTATAATTAAATATTTTACTATTATTTTGTGAATAAAAATTTAATTATTATATTATTTTATATTAAATTTAATATAAAAATTATATTAATTATTATTATTAATTATAAATTTAATATTAAATTTAAATATAATTTGATATATTTGATATTAAGACTTCAATTAATGAAAAAGTCAAAAAATTAAAATATAGAAATTGTAATCATTAAAAATAAGAAGTAAATGGTTGAATTTTTATTTATTTATTATTTATTGGTTATATTTTTTATTTAGATAATTTTTTTGGGATTTTAACAATTTTGAAGTGTAAGGAAAAATCACCTTATTTTAGATTATAAACGTTTATTTAACATCATTTTGAAGGTGATTTGACAATTATGAAATTCTATTATACTAATTTCTCCTCAAGGATTAATACCCTATTTTTCTAGGGTTTTGTGAAAGTGGTTATTTCTAACCCTTTAAATGTTATAAAATGTTTTATTTTGCTTTTTTTTTGGGATTGAATTTTTTCATTGTAACTTTGGATTAGAGTGTTACATTTTACTATTTACTTGTAATTTTACTATTATTTGGTAATATTTTCATTTTTATTTTAATACTAAAAAATCAAGCATCTAAGAATATATCATCTTAGTGTGTTTACACACTTCTAGGTTACATACTTTAAATCTAGTATTTTAATATTTTCTAGTTTTCTGTAGATGTGGATGTCATGGGGCTTTATTCAATGAACCTTTGACATATCACGTATGTTAGTGACATACTAAACAATATCCTTAATTTGACTCTATATTAGAAAATACCTCTAAAAAATCACATTATTTAACCCCCTACCAATAAAAAGACAATACACATTCCCAATTTAAAACCCCTACTTTCACATATAAAAATCACATTATTTAACCCCCTACCAATAAAAACCCAATACACATTCCCAATTTAAAAAACCCCTATTTTCACAAGATATCACAAATATTCAATTTTTCATTAACATTTTTTATACCCCTTATATTTTTCATTAACTTTGAGCTCCATTTTTATACCTGCCAATATAAAACTTTTTACCCCCTATAATATGTTCAATACATTAAGTCATTTTTTCTTCAATATATATCCCCCAATATGAATACACGTGGTATGGTATTGCTCCCCTAATGAAGCCCCTTGGTGGATGTGTAAGAAAGTGGAGATCCTATTCATATTTGGTTACAAAACAAGTGGAAATGAAGGAAAAATCATCTTAGGTGGTATATGTGTTAGAAACAGGGGGTGAATCAACATTTTAACAGTCATATAGTTGGGTGGCTATGTGACTGGGTTTAGAGTGTTTTTTATTCCAAGTGTAGAGGAAACACGAAGGTGTGATATCAAACAAGCCAAGAGAGAGCATCATTGATTCCATAACTTCATGGTAGGCATCACGAACAATTGATCCCACTCTTTTTTATTATTAATTGGTAGTTGTTGAATTCCCCTCCGAGAATACAATTTCTTCCATATTTAGTGTACCTCAAATCCATTAGGGATTGCCAACATTCTTGCTTTTCTTGAAAGTGGATATATATATATATATATTATATATATATATATATATAGTACACATTTGTCTAATTTCTAAAATATTGAAAGATGTTACAATCTAATGTGTGGTTTTGAGAGAGCATACTAATTCTATATAATTAGGGTTCCACATTCTATAGAGTTCTCTCGAGCTGATAGCTACCATGTTTCTTCCATTCCATAATTTGCATTGTTTGTTGGAGAGATCAGACTCTCCTAGATTAGTCTCCTGGAACAAGAAGACTGTGGTTTTTTCCTTCTGGATTAGGGATTTTCCTTCCATAGTCCTTTTCTCTCAGCTAAGTCCCCTACAGTTCCAGGAGATAATATTCATTATGTACTTTTAAAGGAGGATGTCCCTTTTCCGAGACCTGTTAGATAACCTTTCTTTCCTCCTTTGTTCACATGTTCCACTATTTGTTTAGGGATAGTTTGATGATACCTTAGTTCTTTGTCCTTGTTTTTCTGCTCCAATCAAATCTCTTTATTGGATTTGTTGCCCGATCATTATAATTTCCTTCCCTTCTCTTTGACACTTTCTTTCTTTGACTTCTCATCAGCTAAGCTTGTGATTGAAGCAGGGCCCGTCATTTCTTTAGAGGACTGGAAGTATTCTTCTTCCATTCCCCCCTCGAAGGAGTCCTCTAAAGTGCTACTGGAGACTTGGTCTGAGTATATTACCTCCTGTTGTGGTGATAAGGTTGTATGAGGATATGTTCCTTGAGTTTTTGCATGTTCATTTGGAGGGTCTTGTTGGGGCACTTCCTTTGTCAATATCCCAATGAGGGCATTGAATTGATTAGCATTATCTCTAGAGCTACCTCCTTGGCTTGAGGCACCAGAAGGCACATTGTGAATACCCAAACATGCTCTAGGTTTTAGGGGAGGGGCAGAGGTGTTTGTAGAGGGGGGAATTTGCTGACGATTATTTCCTCTTCTCTTCTTGGCTTTCTACCATTATTCATTTGGTCCATTATGTTGTGGATCTTGAGGATACTGCGTTTTCTTACAACCCTTTGCAAATTGGCCATACTTATGGCAAAGCTTGCACTTAAAGGGGATTTGATCATAGTCCACCTCCTGGATATGGGTCCAGTTATCCATGCTAAGTTGGACCTCTACTGGTAGGCCTTTTTCTAGATCCACCTCCGCACAAATCCTGGCATAGGAAGAGAGTCCATCCTTTGGCTTCGCACTATCAATATATTTTCCTAAGGAGTTCCCAATCAACCTGAAGGTTGCATCGTTCCAACAATGTAATGGGAGATAGGGAAACTTTACCCAAACTGGGATAGTTGAGGAGACATCACATTCTGGGTTGAAGTTAGGGCTCCATCTATCAAGATAAACAACTTGAGGACCCATGAAATATGGGCTGCTCTAGAGGGAAAAAATCCCTGTCTGATCTATTTTCAAAATAAAAGGTGTATAAACCCTTACCGTAGAATGAGGAGATCACTTCTCCGTCGATGAGTGGCTTCTAGTTCTTCTCGATCCATGACCTAACTGTGTGAGGGGAGGGCCAAAGGCCCATAAACTGACCTATGAGCCCATGATCAACAAGCTGAAGAGCACAGGTGTGAAAATTCGGAAACTCAAATCCTATTGCAACAACTGGAAATTATTCTCCTAATTGTTATTTTAATTAACAATTTATTTATTGTTTCCTACAACAAATATTGAATAAATCACGCTGCAACATACAAAAATAAAACTGCGAAAGAATAAATGTTGAAAGAAACGTTAGCACGCACATAAAATAACAATTATTTTTGGACAAAAGTCCCCGGAAAAAACCAACTTGGGAAAACAGATGCAGTAGTGAGAGTTTTAATTTATTATGCAACAGTGAAATATGAGTACATCTATGGATGCCAAACTCACAATCCAAACAACAAGAAAATATGGCAGAGGTATTCCCTAAGAAACCCTAGCACTTGCTCTTCTTGCAATCATGCTGCCTACACTCATGTGTTCCTAAGCTCGCGCGTTCCTGCACTTGCGAGTTCCTACACTCTCACGTTCCTACACTCATGTTCCTGCACTCACGTTCATGCACTCACACGTTCTTTCACTCGTGTTCCTACACTGGGAATAACTCATCCTCTTGCTACTACCTCTTCGGATATGGAAATATTCCTTCGGATCACTGTCACTGCCCCTCACTGAAATTGTGCCCCTCTCTAGCTCAAACTCTACTACTGCTAGCTTGATATGCACAAGAAATTGTTGCTCAAGTGTACTCTCCAAGTGCCCATCAACTTCTTCTTATAATCCTCTGTTAGGACTCCAACGACCAAGATTAAATCTTAATCGATGGATAGAATTAACTAGAAGTTGATCTGTGTGAGTTTCTAGAATATTCACACCTTGACTTAATTAATTCTTATTAATTAACCATATTCCTTAAGTTTAGACTTAGGAAATATTTAAACGCTGGCTAATAATATAATTAAGTAATTTCTAGGGGGAATTTCCATAAATGATTTCTGGGTTTTGGAGATCTCATGTATTCTATCCTTTCCATAAAATTTTGTGGCTAGAACACATTCAATGATACAAAAAATAACACTCCCTCTTAGCAAGGAATGTGTTCTAGTGCTCTACTACACATCCTATGACAACACCTTGTTTCTGCATCGTCTCCTGTCACGTTGCTGATGTCTGGTACTACTTTCCACCAACCACTACGAAACTTTGATATTCGTTGCATCTGTGCTACTGCTGACCCTTTTGAACTGCTACCAACACTGCAACTCCCTCTCATCTGTTGGATCTTCAACTGCAACAACTGCAACTGAGATGCATCCAAAATACTGAATCAAATGTGATCAGTATAATGCATCTGTTACCAAAGTCTTTGACTACTACTAGTATTTGCACTGTCCCTGAAGAATCTACACTGCTACTAACTCTACACTACTGCCAACTCTGTAATGTGCTCCCCAACATCTGACTGCTACTAGTCTCTACAACTGTCTCTCTGGCATTTGACTGCATTAACTGTCACTGATCCATCCTGCTACTGTATATTTTGGCCCCCCATAGCAACATATTGATCCATGAGGTGGACTCCTCAAGGATCCCACCCATCTCTAGCGCTCTGGGTCTACAACTCCAAATCACCCCACCTCATTTGTGGAGGTGTGTCAGTAAATAAAGTGAAATTTGGTCTACTCATATTGTTGTTGTTATCTCTACACTGTTGTTGCAAGTCCTGCAATAATGAGTATGATCTCCCGAGGTCCTGAAGCACTAGCTTCGATAGGGATGCTCCCTCTGAAACTAGACTCCCTCTGAGTCTCAATCTCCCAATGGTAAATCTCTATGCTCCCTCTTGGAAACTCGCACTATCCTCCAAGACTAGAAACTGGGCTGTGAAGTTCTGTGCTAGGAATCTTTTGGCTGGAACTGCACTTGCATACTGCAACTAGGCAATTATAGCCTGTGTCACTACATTTAGCTCTGAAACTGTCTCCCAGGTACTGACTGCAACTAGATTTGCAACTTCCATCTAAATGATTAACAACGCCTGCTAACACTTAATATACTACTATGATATTGTGGGCCCTTGTAGCGAGGTGATGGTCCTACTACAACAATCTGGAACTGATATGCATGATCTCCTTGTTGCCACTACGATAGACCCTACCCATCTAACACACTGGAGTCTCATGCTCCTCCTCCACCTATATCTGGTGCCCCACTATCTCCTATCAAGCCTAGTCATTGGCTAAGACCCTTCCTTTCTTTGCAACTCACACTGGACAAGTCATACTTCCTCTACCTGTCTACGAAAACTGGAAGTCGATTTGCTGCCCCAATCTGAATTCTGGCTAACTCGCATAACCTCCTCTGGAAATCTCATACTATCATCCCTACAGAGTTTCAAAAATCTGGAAACTCAAAAATGGAGAAAATAAACCCAGAAGCTCCCTCTCTTATTTGCTCGGATGTTGCTCTGCTACTTGCACTCTCTTCTAGAATGTGCAGATCTGCTAGTTGTTACTACCAATTCGCAATGAAAAGCTGAATTTCTCAAACTCGAAGTTCCCTGAGAGAAATATTCCCTTTGTGTGTTCTCTTCTTCCTTCCACCCAACGCTGGTTCTGCTATATAAAACTATTGCAAACACCAATGTGTCCAACTAGATATCTGCTCTGCGAAAATACTAGGTTGCTCCCTCTACCTCTGGAATCCATCGATTTGGAGAGATCAAATTTTTCAGTTCCATTCTCAAAAAAATCGAATCTCCTCAAAAAATCCGGCCTCTTGGAAAAGTGACTGCACTTCCCTCTAGGGTTTCAATCTGCTACCCACACTGAACAAGTAAACTCCTTTATTCGCTATTGAGCTCTCCAGCTGATCATCTGCGTTCTGATACCATGTGAAAATTTGGAAATTCAAATCCTATTGCAGCAACTAGAAATTATTCTCCTAATTGTTATTTTAATTAACAATTTATTTACTATTTCCTATAACAAATACTGAATAACTCACATTGCAAACTACACAAATAAAACTGCAGAAGAATAAATGTTGGAAGAAATGTTAGTACACACACATTAAATAACACAGTTATTTTTGGACAAAAGTTCCCGGAAAAACCCAACTTGAGAAAACCTGTGCAACAGTGAGGGTTTTATTTTATTATGCAGAAGTGAAATCTGAGTACATCTATGGATGCCAAACTGGCAATCCAAACAGCAAGAAAATATGGCAAATATATTCCATAAGCAACCTCAACACTCGTGCTTCCTTCATTCGTGCTTTCTTGCATTTGTGTTCCTGCACTCGCGCGCTCCTGCACTTACACGTTCCTGCACTCTTGTTCCTGCACTGGGAATAACTCAGCTTCTTGCTACTGCCTCTCCAGATCTGGAAATCTTCCTTCGGATCACTACCCCTCATTGACATTGTGTCCCTCTTTGGCTTGAACTCTACTACTGCTAGCTCAATCTGCACAAGGAACTGTTGCTTAAGTGTACTCTCCAATTGCCCATCGACTTCTTCTTATAATCCTCTGTTGGGACTCGAACAACCAAAATTAAATCTTAATTGATGGCTAGGATTAACTAGAAGTCGATCTGTGTGAGTTTTTAGAACATTCACACCTTTACTTAATTAACTATGATTAATTAACCATATTCCCTAAATTTAGATTTATGAAATATTTAAAAACTAACTAATAATCTAATTAAGTCATTTATAGGCAGAATTTCTAGCAATGATTTTTGGGTTTTGGAGATCTCATGTATAGCGTGTCCACAAAATTGTGTGGCTACAACACATCTGATGCCACAAAAACTAACCGGTTGGAGCGTGAGGGGTTTTTATTTTGATCTTCAAGATTGCCTTTACTTTCTTCATGAATCTGGAAGAGTTGGATTTCTGAAAATTACGGCCTGAAGCTACCAACGCTTTGAAGGTGACTACTTTTGTGTCAAAATTAGAGGACTAGGCCGACCTAGCCATGACAGGATGACCAACCAAACATAAGGAGGGGAAGCAACAGATCAGAAGAGCTAATCTCTCCATTAGCTCTTCTTCTATCAAGCATTCAAGTTGTCCTGATGATGGATCCTGATTGGGATTTGAAACGTTGGCAGAAAATGGTTCTTACTGTGGATTCCGGAAATGGTTCTTAGTGTGGATTCTCCGGTAACAAAGTCAAAAGGGATGGCAGAAATGGACAAAGGGGAAAGCAAATGAAAAGAGGGTAGACAGACTAGCCGCAAGGCACAACACAGGAACACATTACATAGTCTCGATTTCAATATTATTTTATTCAATAACATATAATTTAATAATTTAAACTTACGATAATTAATATTATTTAAAAATTATAATAAGTGATTTAAAATTTATTAATAATGTTTTTTTTGTGGCTGGGGCGGGCTTCCATTTAACAGTGTCCATTAAGTACCCTCAACGGGGGAGGGTAGCCCAAGATTTTGAACCCAAGACTGTCCGGTTCGGTGAGATTCATTTTCCACGGCCATTACGTCGGGCATGAGCTCCACATGTGAACAAATGTGTATTAGATAATGTTATAAATATTAATATTTAATAAATTTTTTTAAACCACGTCCGATATTAAATATAAGTCAATTATTTTCATTATTGAATAGAAATATTTTTAGATATCTAATCCTCTTCAATACATTATAGAATTTTATACAAATTATATTATAGAATCATTAAACAATATCACATAGATAATATAATATTCATGTTAACATGTATACATAATAAATAATTTAATTTGATAGAGAGGCATTTGAAAAAAAAAAATAATGGAGGGCTTGAAAGTGGATGACTTCCACAATTTATGGTTAAATGTTATTTTTAAGACTAATAATGAATTTTTGTAACTATTATGTTGGTGAAACAAAATTTAATTAATAAATTTATTTTAGTATATTATGTTTTATTAAATAAAGTGTAAGTTATTATTATTACTTATTATAAACATTTTAATTTAAATTTAAAAAATATAATTTTTGAGTTATGATTTTTAATAATTAAGACTCAATTAAAGAGAACAAAAAATCAAAATATAGAAAATTGTAATCATTAAAAGTAAGAAGTAAATAGTTGAATTTTTTAATTTTTTTATTATTTATTGGTTATATTTTTTATTTAGATAATTTTTTTGGGATTTTAACAATTTTGAAGTGCAAGGAAAAATCACCTTATTTTAGATTATAAAGGTTTATTTAACAAGGTTTTGAATGTGATTCGACCATTCTGAAATTCTATTATACTAATATCTCCTCAAGGATTAATACGCTATTTTTCTAGGGTTTTGTGAAAGTGATTATTTCTAACCCTTTAAATGTTATAAAATGTTTTTTGTTTTTTGTTTTTTGTTTTTGTTTTTGTTTTTGTTTTTTTTTTTTTTTTTTTTTTTTTTTTTTTTTTCGGAATTGGATTTTTTTCATTTAACGATGTTACATTTTACTATTTACTTGTATTTTTACTATTATTTGGTAATATTTTCATTTTTATTTTAATATTAAAAAATCAAGCATCTAAAAATACATTATCTTAGTGTGTTTATACACTTCTAGGTTACATACTTTAAATTTAGTATTTTAATATTTTCTAGTTTTCTGTAGATGTAGATGTTATGGGGCTTTATTCAATGAACCTTTGACATATCACGTGACATACTAAACAATACCCTTAATTTGACTTTATATTAGAAAATACCTCTAAAAAATCACATTATTTAACCCCCTACCAATAAAAAGCGAATACACATTCCCAATTTAAAACCCCTACTTTCACAGATAAAAATCACATTATTTATCCCCCTACCAATAAAAACCCAATACACATTCCCAATTTAAAAAACCCCTATTTTCACAAGATATCACAAATATCCAATTTTTCATTAACATTTTTTATACCCCTTATATTTTTCATTAACTTTGAGCTCCATTTTTTATACCTGCCAATATAAAACTTTTTACCCCCTATTATATGTTCAATACATTAAGTCATTTTTTCTTCAATATATATCCCCCAATATGAATACACGTGGTATGGTATTGCTCCCCTAATGAAGCCCCTTGGTGGATGTGTAAGAAAGTGGAGATCCTATTCATATTTGGTTACAAAACAAGTGGAAATGAAGGAAAAATCATCTTAGGTGGTATATGTGTTAGAAACAGGGGGTGAATCAACATTTTAACAGTTCAAAAAATTAAAAATACACCAATATCATAAAGTCAAACCATAATCTATTTTTTATTATGATGCAAAATAAGGCTCCAACTTCAAATTAATTCAATTTGTGGAGGTGACCACCTACACATGGCTCTAGTTCCATTTATTTTATGGGCACAAACCTAAAGGAAGTTCCAACTCCTAATTTTTATAACACCAACCTAAAAAGCTCCAACTCCCTAATTTTTACAACCACTAACTTGAAGGAAACTCCATCTTCCTGATTTTTGCAACCACCAACTCTCTTATTTTTACAACCACCAACTTGAAAGAAGCTCCATCTCCCTAATTCTTACAAGCCCCAACCTGAAAGTAGCGTCAAATCTTTGTTATACAAACACTTACTTGCACAACCTTTCCAAACTTTTTTTCTTAAATTTTCAAACTTAAATCCACTACTTCTTTCTCTTCAAACATTACCTATCAATTTATCCTTCTAAATCTCTTCCTTATCCCAACACACCTATCGCAATGCAATTCAATTCAATTCAATTCCATTCCATGTTGTTCCTGTAATGTTGCTATCCGTTGACATGAGACTTGTATCATCGAAATGCACAAAGTTACGCAAGGAAGCATATGTCTCTTTTCCTTTAGAGGATTAAAGGTAGGGTGCAACTTGCGCAGAATGAGAGACCTAGAGTTAAGAATCCAGGGGTTGGACATAATCTTTTCCAAGCCTTCCGTATCTCACGGACCTCTACGTATCGAAATTAACACCATCTTTTTTAACGACCTTACACAATGATACCCTGTAAAAATACACACAAGTCAAATTGCAGGTCACGAGCTTCTCGCCAGGATTGGCACGGGGACGCCCTCGGTGATTGTCTCTTCCCGCTCAGGGGGACCTAGCGATGCGTACGACGCTGATGGCGGTAGGAACCGAACTGAACGCGCCAGCAGCATGGTACGTGGACTCCGTGCCGCCATCTTTTCATTCCAAAAGCTCTACCTGCTCCGTTCCATTAAGTTCCATTGGACTTTGTTTCCTCCGAAATTGGCGACGTGACGGCGACTGCTATTTTAAGTGAAATTTACTTGACTTTTGGGACGTTAAAGTCAAGTGGTGAAGGCACCAACAAGCTGGAGGCATTACTGCTATGCTTTTTCCTCCAATTTGGAGGTTGTGCCGGCCTTTGACATGGACACGATTATCGTGACAAAACTAATGATAGCGGTCGAATGGGTACTTCGTCACACCCCGTTGATGATATATACGTGGAAGTGGGGTTGTCCACGTGGACATACACGGACTTACCAAGTGGGCGAGTGGTTTGTCAGAGCGGGGTTGATGATAGATATCCGGATGTGGCTCAGATTTGTGGGTCTGAGCAGACAAGGGCAATGAAATGACATGGCATTGGGTCCAGTTGAGTGCACGCTAGGACATTGTCTGCCATTTCGTGTGTAGCGTTGATTTGATGAATACACTCCAAAAGGTCCGTGACTCAATTTCTCCCAGTGTCTCAGCTTGATCTGGTTGATCATATAACATTGGAATAATTTAACGTTTAAGTTTGTATTTTTAAATGGACATTTCATTTCTGCTTTTTGCCAACCAGGGGTGAGCATTGCTGCAATGACTACAACAGTGACGAATTGACTGCCTGCTAATTCGAATTGTTGCCGTGGAAAGTACCAACATGGTTCAAATGGAGTTCAAGATTTAATGCTTTTTGCATCAAAGGGAGAGTATTGTGCAATAATTACAATGAATTAATGGTAATTTTCATTATTTAATTTAAAATTAGTATAAATTTGTTGAATTGAGGTTTTTGTGATTCATATCAAGTTTCTGAGAGATTTTTCAGCATAAATCACATGATATTTTATTTGTCGACGAGTTTCGAACCAATCAGTGTGGTTCAACTTGCCCTGACGATGAACCACACTGGTTGGTTCGAAACCCGTCGACAAATGAAATATCATGTGATTTACGTCGAAAAATCTCTCGTAAACTAGTATAAATTTATTTTAATTATTAAGAATCTAACAAGTGTTGAGCGGAACAAAATCTCTTGAGGTGCAATTTTTTTTGGAATGCAAAGAAATAAGATTTGCACCTAAAGAGATTCCGCCACCCTTGTCCTCCTGGTATTAACACTTTGAAAACCTCTTTGGTCACTTGGATTGTGTAGACTACATCTTAAGCTTTCATTGTTGGATTTCATACAATATTGACCGAAAAAGTATATGTGGAAAGAGGCCAAATGTAGAATAATGAAATTGCATGAAATGTTTTAACCATAAAAAATTATTTTTTCAATTGTTTTATATAATATATACATAATTTTTTTTTCCTTTAACGTTGTGTGTAAACAAACTCGGGATTCCCCATGATGGGTGTCAATTTTGGTGGCATGTCATAGTTATGATGAGGACGCTTGGTCTACACAACCACGTGGCGTCCCTAATGCTCTAGACTACATGTTGCAACATTGTATCATATTCTCGCACGCGAGGTAATATTATATGGTTTAGGAGGAAGTACGCCTCCCTATGGTAGGTTCGTTGCATATTAATTGCAAGTAATCATATTCCGGTGTGGCTCTTTGCGTGCATTGTCGCGGGTGGTATAATGGGGTGTTGGTGCTGCCTTGGCTCCTAGTTAGCAACTATGTCATCCCACAATTGTCTTTAGCTATACT
Source organism: Pinus taeda (assembly GCA_000404065.3). Taxonomy (NCBI): domain Eukaryota; kingdom Viridiplantae; phylum Streptophyta; class Pinopsida; order Pinales; family Pinaceae; genus Pinus; species Pinus taeda. The sequence continues at coordinate 45,445 of APFE031008457.1, forward strand.
CATGTTTGATTTCCATGTCGTTGGTTATAACAATTGCAATGCGCCCAGTGGTCGGCCCAACACTTGGTGCATTTTGGTTCATGGAACATTAGCGGATTAGTTTTTCTCTGTTCTTAACATTGGGCCCTCATCTCCCTTCTGCAATTGTATGGTCTCTCGGGGGTTACAGGTGGTGGCAAACTCGATTACTTATAATGGCTCGACTTTCCCATCAATTTTTTTGTCTCTTCTCTGTCCATCGACTAGCTTAGCCCATCAGTATACACACATTCATCTCAGGCTAGCATTCCTGGTGATTAACTTTGGAAGGATTTGGTGTGTAGTCTGGATTGAGAAGGGAGAATCATAGATGACGGGCTCGATGAGTCATTATGTGGTTCAAACTGCTGGAAAAGAGGTCTCAAGCGGTTTCCTGCCAAACCCTTGGTCTTTTGGTGCGACGCACTACAACCAAAACAATGGTCAACTAGCTTGTGTGGAACAAAAATCATGGTTTCAGATGGCTTCAAGCAGGTGGCACACAACTTGTGGCTCCAGTAAAGATGCATCATGCGACTCCAAGAGACTCCTGATCTGGGTAATTTGTAGTCTCCATCGACTTTACAAGCCAAGCACTGCCATAATTTAGTCTTTCTGTCTCTTAGAAAATGGCAATTTTTTGTTTTTGTTATGATGTTTGGCCACAACACGACCTTTATGCTGTTGTTTTTTTGAGGTTTGTTGACAATTTTGGAAGGTCTTTTTGTTTATATGATGCAAAATTTTCGCAAACACGATGTAATCTAGAGATACTTAACTTGTGCTACTACTGAGCAAAGCAGTAGCACAAAACGTTCTTCTCTATAATACTTCATTTGGTTAATGAAAAGTTGAACCTTAAGCCTGTAATCAAATAAAACCTTAAGTTGAACCTTCAGCCTCCCGAAGCCTGGTAATCAAATAAAAACTGGCAATTCCTTGTGCAGGTGAGGAGGCGAGTCTCAGAACCCCTCACGCCTGGGAAGGCTTACCTCGTTGTGTACTTGTCATAGAAGTAGTAAACTAGATTTGACGAAAAATTATGCTTTGTCTTTCCACCACCCACATGCCCTGCCACCCATCGAAGTCCACCACGCTGACTGTGCATGCAATCATGTACCCCCACGTACTTTTGCATAACAAACATAATTTAAAATCTCGAACCTAGTATGACCCTTGCAGATGCTTCGACCCAGGTTATGGGTGCAAAACCTCGACAGTTAGCCAACCCCAGGCCCTTCAACAGAGTAGCCCAAAACGCAAATTTCAAGCCCCTCATAACCAATTCCAACATGTTTGTGACAAATCGCCCCACCCAGGTAATGCAGCACCATCTCAATGACCCTGCAGACTCGAGGGTGGCGCATCCCCTCTATATTGACTTCGTAGGCATTTCGACGCAAGATTTGGTTACACAGCGCCGAGTGCCAGCCAACCAAAGACTCATTTTCCAAACAACCTTCACCCAGGAATCTGATTCTATCATAGTCAGCTCCAGTTTCTTGCCAATTCCCAGACCCTAGATGAGACTGCCCCGCAACAGTGACCTCGCGGACCCTTCGAACCAACCCTCTGATGTACGACCCCATAAGCCATATAACCTTAAGAAATAAAGCTTCAACATTAACAGTATCCCAACAATCGACCCCATGGTCTTCGAACCAAACTAGATAGTAGTATTCCCCAGGGTTGACACCCTTGTCCCAGAGCCAAATTAACCCCATGCGGGAGAGGAAGATTTCATAGCGAATTGACACCGAAGTGGTGCCAATGGGGCTAACATTCTTCTCCCAGACTATCAACGCCAGCCAATTGCCCCCATGCAAAACCCAAATACCAAATCAAACACATGGGAGCATGATGGAGGGGAGGAAAAAACTAGTTGCATACCCAATTGCCTTTGTTTGGAGCTAAGGGAACCTTTGTCACTTCTTGAGACGTTGCAGTGAATTGTTAGCAGAGTCCCCCTGCCGCGAACGCTCTACCACACTCGCTTGGCCACAGAGATTGCCCACACCCTTCTCACTATATTCACCACGAGCCAGAAAACTCAACCGAAAACCTCTGCCACCTTCCTCTGTGTTGGTAACCTTATGCATGCGTAATGCCACCACACCCATCACCTTGAGCGTGTGGGGGGCAGTGGCGGTGTACCCTAACGTACTCTTCATTAAATCTGTCTTGATGGGACTGCCCTCTAGCTCGCACCCCAATTGAGGGATAAACATACCCCATATATATATATATATATATATATATATATATATATATATATATGAAAGAAATTTGAATTTTTTTTTATCTATAATTACATTGAAATTTTATTGTTTATTTTTAGATGCCAATATAATTTTATCTTAAGAATAAATGAATAGTTTTATTAGGAAATAATTGAATTTTTTACTTCCAATTACTACTTTTCTTTATGCATTGAAATATTTTAATATTTTCTCTTATATATATATATATATATATAATTGATCTTGAAATAAATTAGTTAGTATAGATGTTTGAATCGTCTATTTAAGTGTTGTAATTTTTTTTTTTAAATGTAGGAATTTTACATCTTGTTTACACTTAAAAGTGAGAGTATAAGGGGTTTTTGACTTTTACTTATTTTATTTCTAAGTTAGTATAAAATTATGTTACTTCACATGGACAACTAAAATTATTTATGATTGAGAGTGAAAGTGAAATATTTTTACCACATCTATTTCATATCAACAACCCATATTCATTTTTGTTTTTTATTATAATTGACATTATTTTTTCATTTAGAGAATATTTTACTTTTTCTTTAAAATAAACATGTGTCAAATCCACATTGAGCATATAATGTGCCTCTAGAGCAATCACTTTAATTTTAAATTTAAATAGCTTGCCATGTAAATACAACACAAAAATATGAGAAACAATTTTATCTTTTATCCTAAAAAAAAATCGTACATTAAATGGAACAATTTATCTTTCAACCAAATTTATTTATATTTATATATATATTTTAACTCATAATCTCTAATAGTGGAGTTTGTTTTATTTTTTTTTAAATTGTATTTATACCATTTGTAATATATAATAAAATATTAAATCTAATTTATCATTTTTAACTTATCTTTTCTAGTTACCAATACTTCTAAAATATAAATAATTTCTTTCATACTTGAAATGTATATCATTTTTTTTCTTTTATAAACGAGTGAAAGCATGTATATCATTTTTTCCTTTCATTTGTGCTTTTTGCCAACCAGGGGTGAGCATTGCGGCAATAACTACAACAGTGACGAATTGAGTGTGATTTTAACTATTTATTTTAAATTTGATAAATTAACTTAAATTGTTTCCTTGGAAAGTACAAACATGGTTCACATTGAGTTCAAGATTCAATTCGCAGCAAAGGGTGAGCATTGTGAAATAATTACCACGAATTAAGCGAGTATTGTGGAATAATTACAACGTATGTTTTACATTTTTTACTATTTATTTTATTAGTAATTATAATAGATGTGGTAAAGTAAATGTGGTAAGACATAAATTTAAGAAGAATTATGATATAAAAAAAATTATTGAAAGAGAAATTAGTAAATAAAATGTCGTTTAAAGGTAAAAAGTAGAAGGTAAATAGAAATAATTTATATTATGTCAAATTGATAGACTTTTCAATAGACTTTCCAATATAAGAAGATCTGGGAAGATGCTCTTTCAAATTCCAATAGAAATTATTCGATAAATTTTAAAGAACCAATTTAAATCAATTTCATATGAGATATTGAAATGATATGACATTAAGTAATACTAGAAGATAATACATTCTCACTCAATACATATAAAATTATAGACAATTTTTTTTTTTCAATTTTTATTTATTTATTATTATATTTATAATTAAGAGATTTATATGTAATATTAATTTATTTTCAAAAATATTTTTAATTTATAAACTTATTAATAATATATTAATAATATTAAAAAATAATAAAATTCAATATAAATATCAAAATAATAAAATTTATTAAATTTATTTAAAATCCATTAAAATATAATATAACTTAGTAGTTAATTAAAAAAACATTTAAAATTTTAATTTTAAATAAAAAATAATAAGATTTATTAAATTTATTTTAAAATGTGATTAAAATATAATTATAAGTGTAAATTAAAAAAAATATTTATAATGAATAAAATAATTAAAAATATTTTTTTGTTAAGAGATACTAAGTGAAGTTTTATGGTAACAACTATGAAATTTCTCTTATTCAGAATTCCTTCAAATCCTACAAGTCAGCTAACAAAAAAATATTATAAATCTTAATATTTTCTATATATTTATTAAACTTTAATATTAACTTAAGATTATAAAACGTGAATCCTAAAATTTCATAAAAAAGTTTAATGAATAGCAAAATTTTAATTTTAAGGAAGTGTTAATTATATTATAGATAAGTATACTTTCTCACATTCCACACTAATCTCTATAACAACGATAGATGTAATCGAAAAGGAAATCACAGATCTCTCTTTTGTGTTACCGACCAAGCTATTGAAAGATTTAGATAATTTACCACTTGAAATCTGACATGATTGAAATAATGCTCGAAGAGACACATTCTTTATTTTAATTTTTAAATGATTTGATCCAAAAGTCATCTGAACTTTGATTTCATAATTTAATTAATACTTCATAATTTAATTAATACTACATAACATAGTAATCTCAAACTAAGTTTTTTGAATTAAAAAAATTAGTAATTTTTAACTGATTTGATGCAAAAGGGGTTTTAATTAATACTTCATAACATGGTAATAAATAATTGAACTATCCCCAATAAACTAAGTAAAAAACCAACTTGAAAAATATAATTGTGGAAAAATAACACTCTTAAATCTTTGGACCAATCTTATTAAAACTTCATTTCTTAGACTATTTAAAAACCATAGTTGATCATTCTTTCAACTCCTGGACATACAAAGTTCCTTCCACACTTTGTAAAGCACAATAACCTCATCATGAACATTATAATTTTTTAAAACCATTGCAAATAAGCCTCAATATTAATTATGTTTTTTCTTTCGCCAACAAATACGTCATGATTTATTCACATGACGTGTTATTAGAAGCATATCTCAGACTATTCCCACTGAATGTAAAATAAATGAATTTATTCTGCAACACATTTTGTATTTATCGGATGTACAACAACAAAAAGTGCATGTTCTATTTATCAAAATGAGCAAGAAAATAGAGAGTAAAATTTGTGGATGGCCTCCATTTAATTTATGCAAGTAGACTCAAATAAAATCAAATTAACTATATAGTGTATCAAAGTGGTGCAATAGAAATGTGGTGAGCCAACATGTCCTAATATCAAAACTTGGCCCTGATATTATCTTCAGTTGTAGAGCTTCTGCAATTTTCCAAAAACAAAACACAAACTCAGTTTTCTTCTCTGCATCTTCACAAGAAAAGGGAAATCGAAGATTTTAAACACAATTTTCCAAAAATATAAACGAGGGAGGGAGAAAAAATTGTAAGAAACAGAAAATGTTGGTGTGATAAACACATCATTGGTATTGATACTAAGAAGTACTTTATTCATATGACTATGCCTTCCCTCCACGAATGCGATGAGTAAGTTGTTTGTCTTTGGGCATGATGGTGACCCTCTTTGAATGGATGGCACACAAATTGGTGTCCTCGAACAACCCAACAAGATATGCCTCCGCTGCTTCTTGCAATGCTGACATTGCTAACGACTAGAACCTCAAATCCTTTTTTAAATCTTGGGAAATCTCTCTTACAAGCCTCTAGAAGGGTAGTTTTATGATCAATAGCATGGTGCTTTTCTGGTACTTTTGAATTTCCTGGAGAGAAACAATGTTGGATTTGAATCTGTGGGGCTTCTTCACTTTGCTCGTCGTTAATGCAGACTTCCTGGTTGCCTTCGTTTCTAGCTGCTTGTGAGGAGCCTTGCCACTAATTGATTTACGGGTAGTCTACTTTGATTGGTCCATATCTTCAAACGCTCTCTTTTCTCATTTGTGGATTGAAAAAATTGGAAGTGAAATACTCACCTGAATGCAAATCCACACTTTTAAGGAATAATACCATTCAATTAGGGATGTATATAAAATTATTGAACTGGCATAAACCATCAACAAAGGGAGAAAACCACCGTAACTTCAGCAACTACAAAGGTATGTGCAATATGTTCGGGGTTATAATAAATATCAACAAATAACGGTTGCACAAATCAAGATTTGGTTGACAGTTAAAAGCAATGGGGTCTAATGGTGGAAAAGCTTTCAATGATCTAATATTAAATCTAATGGTGCAAAGAGGTGCAACGTGGTAGATGGAGGAGTTCTTCCCAAAGGAAAACATCTTACGGCGTAAAAATTAGTATATATCTATCTTAGTCATGGATCTAGTTTTGAGGTGCAATTATTTTTTAGAGTGTAAATAAATAAGATTCGCAACTAGAGAGATTCAGAGACCCTTGTCCTCGTGGTATTAACACTTTGAAAATCTCTTTGGTCACTTGAATTGTGTAGGCCACATATTCAACTTTCATTGTTGGATTTCATACAATATTAACCGAAAAATATATATGTGAAAAGAGGCCAAAATGTAGAATGATGAGACTACTTGAAATGTTTAACCATAAAATTTTATTTTTTTCAATTACTTTATATAATATTACATAATTTTTTTCTTTAACCGTGTGTGTGTGAACAAACCCCATATTCCCCCATGACCAGTGTCAATTTTGGTGGCACATCATAGTTATGATGAGGACACTTGGTATACACGACCATGTGGGCTCCCTAATGCTATAGACTACATGTTGCAACATTGTATTATATTCTCACACGTGAGGTAGTTTTATATGGTTTAGGAGGAAGTACACATCCCTATGGCATGCTCGTTGGATATTAATTGCAAGTAATCATATTTGGGTGTGGCTCTTTGTGTGTATTGCTGGGGGTGGTATAATGGGGTGGTGGTGCTCTCTTTTGGACCTACCTTGACTCCTGGTTACTAACTTTTGATAACAAAAATAATGATTCTATAATGCGGAATAAACACTTAAAAGAATCAAAAACTTTAATGCCCAATAAATCATACATTCAACCATTGATGCAGAAGCTCCAGGACAAGAGAATACCCGAATGATCAGGGACCAGTCAATCCGCACGGCTATATGTCTCTCAGCAAAATCCTCAGCTGTAGCTGTGAACAATTACGCAACACCCCAACAAATCATTTGCGAACGGTTGATATTACTGCATTCCATAATAGATATAACCATTAGCTTGTTGGAATAAGGGAAGCTCCGTGGGATGTCATTAAAAAAACTCTGCAAGGAAGTTGCTGCCACAAATTTCACATTGCGTTGAACAACAGGCCTAGATAAATGTTTGCGAAGTACCAAGGTCAGCTTGAAAGATAAAACGTAGACGCCATCAAACACAAAGGTAAAGGATGACAGAAAAAGCGCATAAGGGAGATCCAGTTAGCATAATGTCAGATTAACAGTCAAAACAGAAAGATAGAAGATCGTTCCCAAATCCCATTTGGCACTTCCAAGCTCTACTCACTCAACTTGATGGTGTAAGGCTGACGGGGATTGAGTTAGTGAGCTTGGGGACCAAACAGAAGTATTTATAGCCAAGCTTCCATCAAGTTTCTATTGGCTATGTGTCAAGTGTTCCATAGATCATGGTAGAGAACTGCAGAGGGAGTAATGGACCACTCCAGGAGCTCCCAACAAGAAATTAATTTAATTGCAGTTGATTTTCGTAATTTAAGGAAATGACTGCAGTTGGTTTCAGTAAATGAAGGAAATAATTGCAGTTGTTTCCAAATTATCGGCGGCAGTTGAAGAGCCGTTAATAGCCGTAAAGGGAGCTTACATTCTCCCACTTGGTCCATACTTCCAATCTTAATGTCTCATCTTAAAACCCATTAACAATCTGTTTTAAGTAATAGATACATGAATCATGGCGATAAGTCCTCTAATGACAAGTATTATCTTCCATGTATTACTATGTATTTATTTCTATTAAAATCTATGTGGCAACAATTTCTTAATGAATAAACCCTATGTTTATTCTTGGTCCTACACAAATGAATTTTCTCAAATCAAATTAAGGTGCACATAAATATGAAAAAAACATCGCAATAATTAATAATTTCATTAAAATAACATTGTCCATACAATGAGAAACTACATAATGGAACCATATTCATTACATGATCCTTGAATTTAAACGGTGGCATGCCCTTAGTCAAAGGATCAATGATCATCAACTCAGTGCTGACGTGCTCAATGACCACTTTCTTTTCTCTAACACATTCCCTTATAGCTAAATACTTAATGTCGATGCATTTATTTCGACTCCCACTTTTGTTGTTTTTAGCCATAAAAACAACAGCTGAATTGTCGCAATACATTCTCAATGGCTTAGAGATAGAATCCATAATTATAAGCCCAAAAATGAAACTCTTAAGCCATACACCATGTAAAGTAGCCTCAAAATAGGAGATGAACTCGGCTTCCACAGTGGAAATGGATATAAAAGTCTACTTGGCACTCCTCCATGATACAACTCCACCAACCATCATAAAAATGTATCCTGATGTTGATTTGTGTGAATCAACACATCCAACAAAGTCAGAATCTGAGTAGCCAATTACTTCCAAATTATCCATCCGTCTATATATAAGCATGTAGTTTTTGGTTCCTTGAAGGTACCTCATTACTTTCTTTGCAACTCTCCTATGGTCTAAACTTGGATCACTATGATATCATCCCAACATTCCCACAACAAATGTAATGCAGGTCTTGTGTAGACCTGAGCATACATTAGGCTTTCGACAGTAGAAGCATATGGAATTTTCTTCATTTGTTCCCTTTCAAAGTCGTTCTTCGGGCATTGGTTCAAATTGAACCTATCACCCTTCACAATGGGAGTTACACTTGGTGAATAATCCTTCATCCGAAATCTCTCTAAAATTTTATTAATATAGGTTTCCTGTGATAGAACCAAGATGCCTCGAAATTTGTCTCTATGGATCTTAATTCCAATGACATAAGATGCCTCACCCATATCCTTCATATCGAAATTTTTAGAGAGGAATTGTTTCACCTCATGCAGCAAACCCTTATCATTTGTTGCTAGCAAAATGTCATCCACATATAAAACAAGAAAACAGATTTTACTCCCACTGACTTTCAAGTATATACATTGATCCATAATGTTTTCTACAAAACCGAAAGAAGAAATTACATTATGGAATTTCAAATACCATTGGTGGAAGTCTTGTTTTAATCCATATAAGGATTTCTTGAGCTTGCAAACCAATTGCTCACCATCACTAGAGAGGAATCCTTCACGTTGTTTCATGTAAACCTCCCCCTCTAGATCTCAATTGAGAAATTATGCTTTCACATCCATTTGTTGCAACTCCAAGTCAAAATGGGCTACTAATGCCATAATAACGCGCAAGGAATCTTTCTTAGATACAGGAGAGAAAGTCTCCGTGTAATCGATTCCTTCTTTCTGAGTGAATCTCTTAGCAACGAGTCTTGCCTTGTATCTCTCAATGTTGCCCAATGAGTCTTTCTTTGTCTTAAAGACCCATTTAATTCCAATGGCTATTGCACCATTAGGAAACTCAACAAGATCCCAGACTTCGTTACTCTTTGTAGAATTCATCTCTTCCTTCATGGCATCGTACCATAATTCTGATTCTTTGCAACTCATTGCTTGTGAAAAGGACTCGGGATCATTTTCGGCTCCAATGTTATAGTTAGATTCTTGCAGATACACAACATAATCATCAGGAATTGTTGATCTCTTTGGTCTAGTAGATCTTCTTAATGTTGTACCACCATCTTCCTAAGAAGTATGAGGTTCAAATCGTTGTTCAAAAGTTCTTGGAAACTCTTGAACTACCTGATCTACTGGAATGCCGTCAGCAGCTTGGAACTTCAACAATTGGTTGTTCAACACCAGTTTGTACTTGATGGGTGCTGTGAACAATAACCAATCTATCACTTGAGGTGGAAGGTTGAAATTATGAATGATCCTTGTCAGAAACTATGTTCCTAGTTTGATCGCTCCCACTGATCAAGTCATTTTCAAGAAACTATGCATTTCTTGATTCCACAATCCTAGTGCTGTGAGATGGACAATAAAATCTGTAACCTTTAGACCTTTCAACATATCCAATGAAATACCCACTAATGGTCCTTGGGTCTAACTTCTTCTCTTTTGGATTATATATTCTTACTTCAGACGGGCATCCCAAAATGCACATATGTTGCAAACTTGGTTTCCAACCTTTCCATAATTCAAATGGCGTTTTAGGAACAGCCTTGGTTGGAACTCGGTTTAATATATACACTATCATCTTAAGTGCTTCAATCCACAAGGATTTAGGAAGATTAGAGCTGCTAAGCATACTCTGCACCATGTCCAATAATGTTCAGTTTCTTCTTTCTGCTACACCATTCTGGTCGGGTGAACTAGGCATGGTGTATTGGGCAACAATCCCATGCTCTTGAAGAAATTTTGCGAATGGCCTAGGTGCTTGTCCATCTTCTATGTATCTACCATAATATTCTCCACCTCTATCTCATCTCACGATCTTAATTTTCTTACCGCATTGTTTCTCTACTTCAGCCTTAAAGATCTTAAAGGCATCTAATGCTTCACTCTTTTTATGAAGCATGTAGAGATACATATATCATGAGTAATCATCTATAAAAGAGATGAAGTATCTCTGACCATGTGAGTCCATGTTTGGACTACATATATCAGTATGTATGATCTCTAATATGTCCGAACTCCTATTGCACCTTTCTTTGACTTGTTGGTCTGCTTTCCCTTTATGCAGTCCACACAAGTCTCAAAATCAGTAAAATCTAGAGTATTAAGTACCCCTTCATTTACTAACCTAATCTCTGGTGCCATAATTTAGAGGAATCTTCATTAATAACACAGCTTTTAGTGCCAATGTGAACATGCATTGAATCATAAGTGACATTGTTTTGTAAATTAATGCAGTAAAGACCATTAGACAAAATACCATTCCCGGCACAATCAGATTTATAAAATAAACTGAAGGGTGTTTCTGAAAAGTTAAAGGAATATCCAAAATGTACAAGTCTTGAAACTGAAATCAAGTTTCTAGAAAAACTTGGAACATAAAAGGTCTTTTCTAATTCTAAAACAAAGCCACTACTTAAAGTTAAACACCATGTTCCTATAGCTTCCACATGCGAGCCCATCTTATTTCCCGATAAGATGCTTTGCTCACTTCCCACTGGCTTCCTTAGGTTTTGCAAACCCTGCAAGGAATTTGAAATGTGAATTTTTGATCCAGAATCAATCCACCAGGTGTTAATATTGACATTAACCATATTAGATTCATAACAAACAAACGAGATTGGATTACCTTTGTCTGCAAGCCATTTCTGAAATTTGGTGCATTCCTTCTTCATGTGTCCCTTCTTTTTAAAGAAGAAACACTTGGAATCCTTCTTGATATCGGCTTGGGGAGGTACTTTACCTTTCCCTTTCTTATTGGCTTGAGATTCGCCCTTTCCACGCATTGCCAGCATTGCACTTTCTCCAAGTTCCATCACCAGTCTCTCTTCCTCTTAAACACACATGGTCATGAGTTCATTAATTGACCATTTATCCTTATGTGTGTTGTATGAGATTTTGAAGGGTCTGTATTGGTGCGGAAGGGTGTTAAAAATGTAGTGCACTAGGAAGAACTCCGATATTTCAACCTCGCGTTTCTTCAATTGAGCCACAGTTTCCCTCATTTGCATTGTGTGCTCGCACACACCTTTCACACTGGTGAGCCTTAGGGATGAGAACTTTATCATTAGGGTGCTTGCTAGTGCCTTTTCTGAAGTGATGAATTTATCATCAATGGCTTTCAGCAAGTCTTAGACCTTTTCATGCTGATCAATGGAACCATGAATACCAGTTGAAATTTTAGTCTTAATGAACATCATGCTTAGGCGATTAGATCGCTCCCATCATTCATAAAGCGTGATGTTCGTTGTAGTGCTAGTATTAGTAAGTGCTGGTGGTTCATCTTTCCTAAGAGCATAGCCTATGTCCATCCACCCCAAATGAAGGAGAACTCTCTCCTTCCAGACCTTATAGTTATCTCCCTTAAGTTCAGGGATATCACAATGAATTTAAGAGAGATTTGCAGGTTGTACAATTGCAAAAAATTAAATATCACATGCTTATGTTAAACTTGAGGCCTAAATAAAATTTCATGCTTTACCAATGTAAATCATGCTTAGAGCCAAGAGGATCTTAAGCCTGGAAGATGCGATTCGAAGCCTGGAGCTCCCGCGCGACTGACCCCTGACTGGCCCCCCGCCTCCTCCTGGCCCTGCCTTACAGCTCCATTGCTGGGTCCGCCCCTGCTCCTGTAGGCCCACCTGGGCTTCTCTCCCCATCCCCGCAGTTCCTCTCGGGCCTCCTGCCCAGCCCCAGCTTCGGGGCCTTCCTTCAACATTTTTCGCCTCCGCTTTCATCTCCTGCCGGCCTAGTGCTGGCTCCCCTCCTCTGCCATGCCTGGGACTGATCCCTCCTTTGCTATGCCTGGGACTGATCCCTCCTCGTCCCCAGACTTTGAAGATAATGAAAAACTCTTCGCGTCTCTCATCCCTGAGAATGCCTCCTCAATAATCCGTCCCTCTGCATCAAAGTTTGTCAAGAAACTAGAAGAAATCCCCGAAGTTTCTCTTCCTCTGAGTCTCCCGAGGAAGGCTGCGATCGCTTTAGCTGAGAGGGGTCTCGTTGGCCAGTTTATTGGCCTCTGGCCTTCGCCCAGATCAGTCCAAAAATGGGTGGAACGTAACTGGAACACGACAATACAAGGGAAAATCGCTATCAGATTTTGTGGAAGGGGCTTCTATACTTTCCTTTTCGAATCAAAAGAGGACAGGAACCTCATCTTCAGAAACGGCCCCTACTTCATGGATTCGAGAGGTCTCTACCTAAACAGATGGTCGCCTGAATTTGATCCGGAAATGGAAATCCCAAATGCAGTCCTGGTTTGGGTCTGTTTGCCTCACCTCCCTCTTCATTGCTGGGGGGACGAATCTGTAAAGGCTATTGGGAACGCGGTTGGAAAATACATTGACAGATGCGAACCAAAGGAAAATATGCACGCTTGTGCAAGGATATGTGTTGAAGTCGACCTAGGGAAAGGCCTGCCGGAAGCCATCAAGATCAAAGTGGATCAATGGACCCATATCCAACAGCTAGATTATGAGCAACTACCTTTCAAATGCAAGGTATGTCACGAATATGGACATTTTGCAAATAGATGTAGTAAGTTAAAAACAAATGAGTCAAATGAAAATGCTGAAACTCTGAAGGCTCATGGGAGAAAGTAAAAAAGAAGAAATCAAACCCCCCCATCAAGGCCCTAGCTCGAAGCCTCCACCGGAATCCCTAGCTACCCCTTCTCCCCCCCCTCCCATTTCAACCCAGCCTTTACCCTCAACCTCTAATCCTTTTGAATCCCTGTCATTCGAAGATCCCCTTTCCTCCCCTCCCTCTCCCCTAGCCATTACCCTCGTAGTCATCCCCTCCCCCTCGCTGCCCCCGTCCTCCCCCCCTCCTACAATAGAACGCATTCTCACAAGAAACAAAATGAAAGAAGCAAGTCTCATCTCTGATCCACGAGAAAAGTAGGTAGGAAGTCAAACAAAGAAATAAGAGATGAAACAGCAGCAAAAGAAATGGCCATGGGAATTCAGTAGCCGATGGACTCATTCTTGGACAAACAAAAAGGAAGTGGGGAAAAGCCAAAGGAGAAGAGCGGGGCTCACCAAAAAATCAGTAAGTAATGATATTGGTCTCTTGGAATTGCAGGGAACTGGGATCCTCTCTAAAAACAAATGCAGCCCGAGATCTAATCAATCAAGAGCAGCCAGATCTCTTCCTAATCCAAGAGACAAAAATGTCCAACCAAGACTTCCAAAGCCTCACAAAAAGATATAAAAATTTCACAGGTACAGCTACAGATTCAGCGGGTGCCTCAGGAGGAATAGGAACATTATGGAAGAAGAGAAAATGGGACCTTATCAGCCAAAAATCTTGCAACTGGTGGGTCAGAACAGACCTTAAAAATAAAGTCTCAAAAGAAGAATACACCATCTTCAACATCTATGCCCCGAACCACTACAGGGATAAAGCTTATTGCTGGGACTCCATCAACTCAAAGCTGCAGGCCTCTCAAGATAGGAACATATTTATGGGTGGAGATCTGAATCTAATAAGGAACATCGAGGAAAAAATACGTGGGAATTTCCTCGCTGACCCTTCAAGAGACTCTCTTGAAGCAATAATAGAAACCCACAACCTGATTGATATCCCCCCTAACAATGGAAAATTCACGTGGAGCAACAAGAGAGTTGGAATACATAATGTCAAAGAGAGACTGGATAGAATATTAATTCATGAAAGAATTGTTTCAGGCTTCTCCTCGGTCAAAAGCAAAATAGTTCATGCCTCAGCTTCAGACCATAAGCTTTTGGTTCTGATCCTCAACAATGGAAGAAACTTTGGGCCCCTTCCCTTCAAATACAACAAATCTTGGGACTCTAAGGAGGATTTTCAAAAACTCATCAAAGACCATTGGGCGATGGAAGTCATAGGCTCTCCCCACTACATTTGGGAAACAAAACTAAAATCCTTAAGAGCAGCAATAAAACAGTGGGCCAAAGAGAACGCAGCAATGGAAAATAAAAAAAGAGCAGAGTTACACAGGCAAATGGAACAGTGGAATCAGGAGAAAGAGGATAATCAACTCTCAAAGGAAGACCAATCCCGAGAAAACGAAATGTTCAGGGAACTCTATAGGAAAAATAGAGAGGAGGAAGAAGAACAGAGACAGAAATCGAGGTGCCTTTGGCTCAGAGCTGGAGACAAAAACACCTCCTTCTTTCATAACAGTACTAAGATCAGACGAGCTGGAAATCAAATTGATAAAATCCTCGTAGAGGGGAAAGAAATCAGCGAACAAGAGGAAATCAAAGTAGCAGTGCACAACCACTTCAAATCCCTCTTATCAGCAGTCCCTCAGACTTTGAACAACATGGATTTTCTCAAATCAGTTGAGAGCAAAATCTCTGAACTCCAAAATAGAGATCTGGATCAGCATGTCTCCGAGGAGGAAATTAGGTTGGCTACTTTCAGCATGCAATCGGACAAGGCCCCTGGACCCAATGGCTTCACGGTTGCCTTCTTCAGGAATCACTGGGACATAATAAAAAAATATTATGTCAGGATGGTTAAAAATATCTTGAAAAAACATAAGATGGGAGAAAACACTAAATCCTCCCACCTAGCACTTATTCCCAAGGATCCCAACCCCCTCTCCTTTGAACGTTTCAGACCTATTTCCCTATGCAATGTTTCCTATAAAATCGTAACCAAAATCCTAGCTAACAGGCTAAAAAAGCTCCTTCCCTACCTTATATAAGATTACCAAGGCGGATTTGTCCCTAAAAGACAAATAACGGACAATGTCATACTGATTCAAGAAGCAATTCATAGCAGCATCAACAGAAAGGAAAGAGGTATGGTCATAAAATTGGACATGGCAAATGCCTTTGACAGGGTCAACCATCACTTCCTGGCTGATGTTCTCAGGAAATTTGGAATTTCCAGCAAATTCATAAGCATCATCATGGAGTGCATCTCAAACCCTTGGACCGCCCCCCTCATAAATGGCAGACCCAGCAGCTACTTTAGAAGCACAAGAGGACTGAGGCAAGGCTGCCCCCTCTCTCCCTTCTTATACATCATTATGGCTGAAACCTTGAGCATCCATCTGGAAAACATTCGAAAGCAAAAGGAGATCACAGGGATTAGCATAGCAAGAGGCATAAAAGAAATTAATCACTCGCTCTTTGCGGATGACACCCTTTTAATAGGGGGAGCCTCAAGCATAATGGAAAGAAGATTCAAGAGAACTCTGGACACCTTCTTGGCAGTCTCAGGGGGAATGCTAATCAACAATAAGTGTAAAATATATACGTGGAATGTTCCTCTTCAAATCATGCAAAGAATCTCCTTGATCATGGACATCCCAGTTCAAAGAAATTTGAGTCACTTCTCTTATTTGGGTCTGCCCTTAGCAAAAGAAATCGTCAAATCTGAAATCTGGATTAAGCAAATAGAAAAAATGAGAGGACTTCTTCAAAGTTGGGGGCTGTCCTGGCTAAATTTGGCGTGCAGAACAACCCTCATCAAGGCTCTCCTCTCAGCTCTCCCCATATATCAATATGCAGTCACTCTGGCCCTGCCTAGTGCTCACAAGCACATAGAGTTAATCATGAGAAGTTTCCTCTGGCAGGGAGGGAAGCAAGACTCGAAAAAATTCAGCCTCATCAGATGGGACCAAGTTACCCTCCCTTTTGAAAAAGGGGGCTTAACTATCAAAATCCCGCGCCTTTCTAACAAAGCGATGGGATTTAAATTGATCTAGAGAATGCTCATAGGAAAAGGCTCCTGGTGGGTTGAGGCTATGAAAAGGAAATACCTCAATGGGTTGAACTCTAATGTCCTCTCTGAAGTAATTGCAGAAAGGTCTTGCACTCCAGTATGGAAACTCATTAAAAAAGTCCTCCCCCAATTCAAAAATCTCATCTCTAAATCGTCGGGTAATGGAAAAGAAACAAATATATGGACGGACATAATTATGGGATCGAAGCCAAGAAATCTTCTTCAACAGTTCAACACCTTGAAATCATGGATGGAGGCAAAAAACCTGAATTCTCTATTTGACATCTCCCTATGGGATCATAATAGTTGGCTTGCTTGGAAGGATCTCCATCTCCCAAATAACCTCAGGGATCAATGGGCAGACCTCAAGATCTCCCTATCGGGAGCAGCTCCCATAAACAAAGATGCTTGTGACAGGTTCATATGGGATCCTAGCGGAGGAAACTTCACTGTAAAAGATGGGTACAAACTTCTCCAAGCAAGCCCTACTAGTGGTAACTGGAATCTTCGATCAGCTGTGTGGAATACTGAATGCCTCCCAAAGATCAAATTCTTCACCTGGACTCTTCTCAAAGGTAAGATTCTCACGGCCGAGAATCTCAAAAAAAGAGGAATCCATGGCCCCTCAATCTGCTGTCTCTGCCGTGCTGAGAAGGAAAGTAGTCAACATCTCTTTTTAGATTGTCCTTATGCGCAAAACTGTTGGAAACAAATTATCAGTCCATTAAGAATAAGAGAGACCTTCGACCAGCTCCCTACCCTTCACATAAACTGGGGGAAAAGTTACCCTCACTCAAGACAAAGCAAGGCTATCATCACCCGCTTGTGGAAATGTATACCCTCAACCCTTAGCTGGAAAATTTGGCTCACTAGGAATAACTGCATTTTCAACAATCAAAAGCCAAACCCAGCTCGTACCCTGGCAAAAACAATGGGCCTTGTCTCTGAAATGATAAGCGCCAATTCTGTTTCTCAACCGGACCGATCCAGCTGGCAGAAGGATGAGGAAGATTGGTTCAATAAATTTTTCTTAAGTTATGATAAAAATAAGCAACCTCCTCCCACAGCTGGCAAGAGGGGGAACATATGGAAACTCAGGGGCACCAAGGAAGACATAAATCAATGGATACATGAGCAAAAGAGAACCACCCTCCAGTTTGATGGAGCATCAAAAAACAACTCGGGGAAAGCAGGGGTAGGGGGAATTATGAAAGATCAATATGGCAAAATTCTCACAACTTACGAATGGGGCCTGGGACAAATGTCGAATAATATGGCAGAGGCATACAGCCTCCTTCTAGGCACAAGCATCATGAAACAAATGCAATTTCAGAACCCAATCATTATGGGTGACTCGGCAATTGTGATCGCTGCATTGGTCACAGGGGGAGAATTCAAAAAAATTGCTCTCAGTAACATCAAACTCCAGATCATGAATAATCTAAGCCATCTGGGAGACACCACCTTCAAACATGTTCTGAGGAATAACAATATGGAGGCAGACTCTTTTGCAAACAGGGCAGTCAACAGAACTACTGGCCAGGTACGATAAGTTCCGTGTCCCAGGCAGGTCGGCAGACAAGCAAGCTTAGTATCCATTTCAAGTCTTATCCAAGTCTTATAAAAGAAAGTCTTATAAGGGCCATGCCCCCAGCAGATTGAGATTCCTGAGTTAGTGGTTGGGAGAATGATCATATCTATGATAAGTCAATCCCTTAACTCGACCCATCCTTCAGCAACACCTCTAAATCCCTATCATATCAGTCATCTCATAATCTCGCCTGCCTCTCCTCCCAAAGCCGACAAGCTGTCTGCTGACTCCTCCCTTTCTGACACTATCATCTTCCTCATCATGAACGCTGCAAAGGAAATCTACACAGATGAAAGAATCCAGTACGGGACTATGTTGAGACAGAGTTCTCGTGACAATCCCAAGCAGAGGTTAGGCACCAGTCCCTTCATAATCTAAATTGAATGCATAAGCGATCCAATACATGACTCCGTAGTCAGTAAAATCCCTGAGTCGCATGCCTCAGATTCTGATGCCCAGACCCTCGACCTTTTATATATTCAACAGGAAACTTCTCTCTTCCCTCAGTTTAGAGCTTCAATTCTTCTCGATCATAAGAGTAAAGGCTCGGGTCCCAGAAGCGCTCTCTTCAGAAAGCCTCAGGTGTTCTTCAGTTCGCTTCTCAGTCATTCTAGACTGGGCTTTGTGATCAGCTCTGGAAGAAGGATATCCCCCTTCGTCAACAGTGGTAAACGCAATGTTTTTTGTGCTTTCCTTTGCTTTTTTGCTAACAGTCTCTCTGGTTTTCTGAAGCAGCTCCTTCTTTCTCCTTCGCTCCCCCGCTTCCTGGTCTCTCCCTCTCCCCTTTTCTATCTCCCTCCCTTGATTTTTCTCTCTGATAAAGGTTGTCTCTCCTCCACGTTCCTCTTACAGTCTCGCTCTTTCTGCCAGCTCCCTTCTTCTTCCCTCCCTCATTATTCCACTCCCCTCTGCTATCCTCTGTATCTTCCTCTGTACCAAGTTCTTCAAGCAATCACAAAGATCGGTATCGTTATGGCAGAGAATCCTTTGGAGCGAGTTATAACAAACAGCAGCTACACCCTGTGCAAAGCCCACTGTTTCATGATCGCCCGATTTGTAAAACACTTCAATGACCTCAAGGAAGAATTTAGGCTGGCAGTAAATCCAAGAGGAAAAAGTTGGAGAAACAGAGAGCGGAGATTGAAGGCCTCAAAAAAAAATGCAACCATCTGGAAGAAGCAATAACCCACATAAAATCAATGACCCAAAGCATGCACGGAGAGGCCTCAGCTAAGATCAGTGAGAAAAAGGAGCCCCAGTTCGATGACTCAGTAAACCAGCAGATGTAATCTTTTCTATGTTTTGCAAATTTTGCTTTCTTGTAGGCCAGTTTGTATGGTAATATAGCCATTATCTTTTCCAAATCTCATTCTACAAGTCCCCTGACATGGATCAAGGGTCTGCATACCCATTTTGGATCCTCTCCTCTATGCTTCTACCATCTTATGTAATAGGATTCGCTCCTTGAAGTTTTATAATATATTAGTAAACGACCTTGTTAAAAAAAATGTAAATCATGCTTAAAAACTGAATCTAAAGATAGAATTCAATTCAAGCAAATTCAATTATTCTTTATGATAGAATTTATCAAATTATTCACTTAATTCATAATTCTGAAGGGTATATTATGATTATAATTCAATATAAATTCTATCTTATATTTGAACTTTATGATAAAACTATTAATTCATAATTCCTATGGGTAAGTTATGTATATTTTATCCTAATTAATTATATAAATATAATAAAAATTCTTGTGGGATAAAATTTATTATACTTAGTATAATTAATTACAATTAATGTCTAAATATTCTTTATGTGATCCTAATCAATCATAATATATAATATTATTTAATTAGAGATGATGTGGCTATTCTCTAATCAATTAAAATTATATGGATCACTAGACATTATTTCTTTTATGCATAAAAAATTAGCTTGAAATAAACTATAATATTCATGCATAACATTCAACGATGGGTCTCGTATACTCATCCAAAATAGCATGTTTCAATTTAAAACAAAAATTATCAATTCATGCAAATTAAATACGAGCATAGTTAATAAATTTTGCACAACAATTATGCAAAATGCATATAATTAAATAAATATTATAAGCATAAAAATTGAGCAAGAATTAGACATATTTCCAAATAAATGCCTTAATTCAGAAAATTCTCAAAATATAACATTAGCATAATAGAGCATGTCTATAAACACCAAGGCAGAGATCAAAAATTTGCTCTGATACCAAATGATAGCAAAAATAACAATTCTATAATGCAGAATAAACACTTAAAAGAATCGAAAACTTTAATGCCCAATAAATCATACCTTCAGCCATTGATGCAGAAGATCCAAGACAAGAGAATACCTGTATGATCAGGTACCAGTCAGTTCGCTCGGCTATATGTCTCTCAGCAAAATGCTTAGCTGTAGCTGTGAATAATTACGCAGGACCCCATCAAATCATTTGTGAATGGTTGATATTACCACGTTCCATAATACATATAACCATTAGCTTATTGGAATAAGGGAAGTTTCGTGGGATGTCATTAAAAAAAAACTATGCAAGAAAGTCGTTGCCACAAATTTCACACTGCGTTGAACAACAGGCCTAGAAAAATGTTTGTGAAGTACCAAGGTCAGCGTGAAAGATAAAACGTAGACGCCATCAAACACAAAGGTAAAGGATGACAGAAAAAGCGCATAAGGGAGATCTAGTTAGCATAGCGTTAGATTAACTGTTAGGGTCCCACCCTAACCCCCTTATTCATGTCATGGGATCACGTCATAGTCAAGAGTCAATAAAGCCCATATTAATATTTGTAAGTGGTTAACCCACAATTAATGAAGGGACCACAGTTAGTTGCAAATGGGCGGTAGTATTAAATAAAGGGTAAATGGGCGGTAGTATTAGATAGATGGTATTAATAAAACCCACGGTATTGACCCGTGGTATTGCATGTATGAGTCATATATAAAGGATAGAGACTCCCTGCGAGGAGTATCGTGTCTTGTTTTGTAATCGAGCTCTGCTCTATTGGAGGTTGCCCCCTCGAAGAGGCCTGTGAACATTTCTCTCTGAGTAATAAAATCATTGCTATTCTGTGTTCTGGGTATATTTTCTTCGCATATTCTGTGTTCTGGGTATTTTTCTCGCATATTCTCTGTTCGGTATTGCTTTGCAGGTTAAGAAGCATAACAAGTGGTATCAGAGCACTTTCCAGGGCTCGGTGGGATCTCCAAATTTTAGCGAATTTTTTTTTGGCTAGAGACGTGTTCCGGCATCTTTAAACCACGAGATCTGTCGTTGAGCGCATAAACCTGCGGATTTGGGGAGGCATGCACGCAGGAAATACAAGAGGTGGTCACGTCTGTTGGACTCCCTTGTAACCCCTATGAGTACCCCTTCGAGTAGTAGCGCATTAGACAGAACCGCGCACGGACTGTCTTCCACGTACCCTCTGGGTATATAGGAAG
>APFE031008460.1:31535-43529 GCA_000404065.3 Pinus taeda
GGTCCCACCCTAACCCCTTATCTATGTAATGGGACCACGTCATAGTCAAGAGTCAATAAAGCCCATATTAATAATTGTAAGTGGTTAATCCGCAATTAATAACGGAACCACAGTTAGTTGCAAATGGGTCGAGTATTAGATAGATGGTATTATTAATACTGTGGTATTGGCCTGTGGTATTGCATGTATGAGTCATATATAAAGGATAGAAACTCCTTGCGAGGAGTATGGTGTCTTATTTTGTAATCGAGCTCTGCTCTATTGGAGGTTGCCCCCTCGAAGAGGCAAGTGAACATTACTCTCTGAATAATAAAACCATTGCTATTCTGTGTTCTGGGTATCTTTCCTTCACATATTCTGTGTTCTGGGTCACTTTTCTTCGCATATTCTGTATTTGGGTATCATTTGCAGGTTAAGAGCATAACCCTTGGTACCCCATATTATTCCCCCTAGGTATATAACACTTTATGTTTATTGTAATAAGTTTGGATTTTATAATAAATTGAATTTTTAATTTTAATTATATTTTTAATTGAATTTCAATAGTTATTGTTGATAATGTTTATTAATTATATTCCTACATTATGTTAATTGTAAATAAGTTTGGATTCCTTTAATAAATTGCGTTTATTTTTAATTATATTATAATTAAATTCAATAGTTTTTTTTGTTTATAGGAAGTGTTTAATGTATTTCTTTGATATTTTGATTTTAGAATTATTTAAGTATATGTTGTTGGCTTATTGCTAAGGTATTCTACATTGAATCTCGAAATTATTGTAATAAGTTTCTTTAAAATAATGTTTTTTAATTTAATTTTATCTTATTCTAACTAAATTACAATCTTAATAGTTTATGTTTGTCGGAGGGAAGTGTTAAAGTATTATTATACTAATATTTTGATTATATATTTTTATGCCTATTATATTAGCTTATTGGTAATGTATACTCAATTGAATCTTAATTATACTTAATATAAAGTCAAGTTGTTATGTTATAAACATATTACTTATTTATAATGCTTAATATTATTTTTATGGTTAGGATCGGAGTGGTGTTGGTTTATCCTACGATATGGTCAATGAAGAGAGAGGATTAAAAAAAAATGGTTGGCGGTGGATGGGGGCAAGACAAACCACCATCATTTCCTTGAGGACACAAAGGTCATTTCCAATGAAAAACATCATTTTAGGCATAAAGTATGGGAGGAACTTGAAATCATCAAGCACCCACATAACCTCAATAGGGATGGAGGCTTGGAAGTTAGTAGAAATTGAATTCCCCTTCTCAACCCGATTGAATAGAAGGCTCTCCCTATCACATCACCCTCACCATTTTCATCATTCCCACCCTCTACCCCCTAACCCTCACAATTAGCCCCTTATCACAGTCCCCTCTCCTCTTATATTTCCCTATCGGCCTCTGATGCACCCTTCCCAATAGGAATCTAAACCCCCATCGCCAACCCTCCCGCCCCTGCAACCCCCCCCCCCCCCCCCTTGTTTTTTGAAACCTATCCACTTCGTTGACCCTATCGTAGATTAAACCAACGCCACTCCCCTCCTAACCATCAAAATAATATTAATCATTACGAAGAAATACATTTATAACATAAAAACTTGACTGTATATTAAGTATAATTAAGGTTCAATTGATTATACATTACCAATGAGTTAATATCATAGCATAAAAATATAGAATCAAAATATTAGTATAATAATACTTTAACACTTCCCTCCTACAAACATAAACTATTAAGATTGTAATTTAGTTAGAATAAAATTAAATAAAATTAAAAAACATTATTTAAAGAAACTTATTACAATAATTTGTAGATTCAATGTAGAATACCTTAGCAATAAGCCAATAACATAAACTTAAATAATTCTAAAATCAAAATACTAAAGCAATATATTAAATACTTCCTATAAACAAAATCTATTGAAATTTAATTATAATATAATTAAAACTAAACACAATTTATTAAAGTATCCAAACTTATTACAATAAACATAAAGGTTAAGGAATATAATTAATAACATTATAAACAATAACTATTCAAATTCAATAAATATATAAAAAAATTAAAAATGCAAATTTATTATAGAATCCAAACTTATTACAATAAACATAAAGGTAGGAACATAATTTAATAGCATCATGAAATCAAATCTATCAAAGTGTATTTATAAACATATAAAATATAAAAATAAAATAATACAATATTTCAAATTAAAATCATTAACAAAAGAAAGTAAGTATTATAAAGATATTTATAAAATATAATAAATAAATAATTTATTAATAGCAAGATAATAATAAAGAATTGAAATAAAAATCAATCTTGACTTGGTCTACTTCCCAACTTAACAACAAACCTGATCATACTTATAGCTCTTGTTCCTCTTCTTTGTAAATCAGTCCTGGAGATGAGTCTTTTTCTTGACTCGAAACATATACAACTTGAAAATGAAGACAATGGAATGTCTGAATCCAGAATCTCAAAAACCACACCACAAAAATCTGCAAACCATTAAAGAGTATATTACTGAATAATGTTGTTACATCTTGTAGTTTTAAGTAATATTTTATAAAATCAATATATTTGTTTCTATTCATGCCTCCTTACCCACTTTTGTGGAGAAAGAGGGGTTGAAGGTTGATTTTTCTAAGTTTTCTGAATTATATTAACTTTCTCCCCTTTAATTTTTAACAACATAGTTGGGACACTTAGCATTAAAATGGTTTTCTCTTCAGTGGAATAGATTCAATTGGTAATAGGGTCACTTAAACAGGAACATAGATTATCTCACCATCTTCTCTTTCACACTTTTCTCATTAAAGAAACTAGTTTTTATTTAAGTTGGAAGGATGAAAAAATCATGGTTTTAATTGTTATATTTTAATTCTCCACCTCTTAATCCAATGTAATCACAATAAAATCTAGTAGATCAGGCCATGAATAAAATTAATTCTATTAGTTGAAGATAAATCTAATAACATGTTTGAGTCAAAGGAATCATTTCAATTATCCATGGAGCTACAACAAAATTGTGGCAATTCATCTAATAATGTATCTTAAATTACTAAGAAAACTCAAGAATGTGCACATGTCATATTTATGGTGTTTGTGTATTTGGTAGACGACACTACGATGGGGTGAATGGAATGAAAACATGCAAGATAAACTCAAAAACAAAATGGTGAGGCCTACTTAAGGAGTTGGTTTCACTAGTTAAAGTGGTGATTAGACATTAGTAATAAGTGATGTGGCATCTCCATCCCATGCATTTTCAACCATGGATGGATAGCCACTTATAGGCCATTAAAATTTTGGCCCTTGAGGAACCATTTTTCCATTATAAAATAAATATGGTTTTCTTAGGGAGGTTTGTAATTCATTTAAAATTTCATAGTAACCAAGAATCTATGTTTAAATTAAACGTAACCACACATAACATGCATAATCCATCTAAATTTATTACAATAAATAATAATCAAACACATTCCATAGACACTTATTTTTTAACTAAGAATGGTCAAAGGAAAGCAGTTGCATATGAGCAATCTTCCTCCTAGATGTAGGCATCCACAGTAGACTCCATCCCCAAGTTGGGTTATGAGGTCACTAGGGAAAATCAATGTAATATGTAGACTCCCACTTAGTCAACCCAACCCATTTCTCTCATGGAATGGCTAATCCACTCATTACAAAGAATTGCACATATAATCTAGGCCGCAAATATCAATGGCACTCTCTTCCACTTCCCTAGAAGACATAAGGAAGATCTTTCCCTATTGTGCTCAACCGTGCCTTAGGGGTTTTCTTCCCTTCCAATGCTCTTTAGAGTAGGCAAAAAGAGTCCAATTTGTTGATTTCTTTCTAGGAATAACTTCGAAGATGAGAATTTGTCTCTCAGACAACCAATGAACAATTATAACCAATGGGTGGAATCTTCCTTAGTTTCCCAACCTCTATGCCCATCTACAACCTCTTTATCTCTTCACGAAGGGCAACCAATTCCCCTTTCATGGTATTGAAATTGATCATCTTCATATTTATGGTTAATTGGTAGTAGGAGAGAATGTAGCAATAACTAAAACCAGAAGCCCTTCTTTTATGCCTCAAATGCAACTTGAAATTACTTACAAAACGACTTTTTCAACCTATTGTGTGGCTTTATTATCCACCCGTATTTTAAATAGAGGTCACAAATTAGGTTAAAATTATTTAGTCTAAAAAATCCAATATAATATATGTCAAAGCACCCATCAAAATCTAGGTCAAAATTATTTATAAAAAGCATAATTTTAGATTCAAAAAAATATGTTGAAAATGGACATTACAAATGTGATTGAAAAATGATTTGATGGTCACCATTTATTACACAAATATTATTAATGAGGTAGAAATTTATTTTGAAAGTTTAATAGGAGGTATAAGGTGAAACTTTTATTTTGAAAAATTGTTCTTGATCATGAACATAGTGATGATCCTAGTCATAATCACAAATCAAATCCTAATCCTAAACTCACTTTCCACCCTTAAGCTTTACCTGTCTCTAAATCATAGTCTAAGCAGTTATATTAAACTTTGGATTGATAAGCTCCACAATGATTTATATATATGTTATTTTGTTATGCTTTACATTTAGATTAATGCTTGAATCTCTCTCCATTTGTTGACTCTAAAATGCAGATGCAAATTAGAGTTTAATTTAATGTCAAACCGGGAAGGTAAATTTAGAAGTGCCTATCTAAAATATATAGATCTAGAAAGATTTCTATTTTTTCGAAGATCTTATGGTTCCCTTACAAGAACACATGGATTTTAAGATTTCTTCCAACAACTAGAATGTCTAACAAGAATATAATTCATTTATGTAATATATGAGGAAAGAGGCTCCTAACTTAGGAGAACCAGGTTGTCCTTCCCTACAATATTAGTTTCATGAAGATAAATCTAAGAGCACTAATTAACAATGGCTTATGATGTATAAGATGTAAAAGAAGAGGCTCCTAACTAAGGAGGTCTAAATTGTCCTTCTTCACAATCCTACTATATCATAATCACCATTGCTTCAAACTAGAAATGAATAAAAACATAAATTAAATTATACCTAACATAAGCATGCAAGTGAGGCCATGGGGGCCCTCCATAACTCCACAAGCATACCACTTCAAAGGGAACTCAAATGTAGAAGCAACAAAATCAAAGTATGAGCCTTTATTTCAAAATCTCCATCACGATGTACAAACCAACTTCTTAATATTACAAATCAAGATTCTAAGATTGCAAATGAAGGAGATTCTACTCCTATTTATACAATGGAATGGGATAAAAAACTCATAATGATGATCCACTAATCTCTCTTTTAGTTCCATACATCTCTCAACAATCTAGACACATAACCCCTTTTTGTCCTTGATCTTCTCCATGAGATCATCATCTTCTCCATGAGGTTTATCTTCTCAAATTCGAATTTGATCCTTCAAGGCCACATAAAGGTGTCTTGGAAGCTTCCTTGGCAACTACACATATCACAAAAACAACCCACTTTCCATATATAAAGTAAAATATATTATTTTCTAATATTTAATCAATAATTTCTCTCAAAAATGCTTAAAAATAAATAATATTTGGAATATATCTAAATGAGACCCATGAATGGTGAATAGTAGGGAAAATGGAGTGACAAGGTGGTGAATAGTGAGTGATATAATGGAAGCATAGGTGAAAAATGTATGGTAATGAGTGATATTTGTATGACATTTTGAAGCCCAACATACTCCCCAACTGAAGGTTTTGCATGTCCTCATGCAAGCTACTACAATGATTTATTTGATTTATTTCTTAGATGAGCTTCCTTGTACAAGATGTTTGGTTCTTGTGTAACAAACATCTTTCAATCATGGACTTCCTTTTAACTGTGCACATCTTTGGAGAACTTTTATTCGTTTTGCAAAGAATTTACATATTTTAATGATTGGTTCTTGTGTTACAATCATTATTTACTTTGTTGAGATCTCTTTGTAATGATTGGTTCTTGTGTTTACAATCATTGTTTACCTTGTTGAGATCTTTTTGTAATGATTGGTTCTTGTGTTTCCAATCATTATTTACTTTATTGAGATCAATCATTTTAAGAAGTCATTTAATATGCTCATCATTTTGTAGTAGTTTTTATTATGGGAAGACTATGTGGGTTAAGATGTAATATGATTGAGGAAAAAAAATGAAGTGTGAAATTCCCCCCTCCCCAACTGATGGTTTTTGGCAATTTTTAATGAGAAAGGAATAGTGAAATAGTGGAATATTTTCCAAATATCATCATTTTAGCATCTAAAAAGAATTTCAAGATTAAAGGTTATAAAACATCATACCTTACTTACGTACAGAAGTGGATGAATCATGCATGTTGAAATGCTATAATTCTAATTTGAAGCTTCTTCTTCAAGTTGTGGATGAAAGATGGAGCTGTATTGTTGTATCGGTTGTTGGATCCTCTGCTACTAGATGATGAATCTGAGGAGTCAGTTGAACATGGCTGAAAGTCGTATCTGCTGTTGAATCCTCTACTGCTGGATGATGAATCTGATGAGTCTGCTGAATATGGCTGAAAATCTATAAGGCTTGGAAGGTATACAAAATATATAAGTTACATTTTCCTCCTCCCAACCTCATTTATTGACTTGTCCTCAAGTCATAACAAACAAAAAAGCAAGGAAAGGAAATCTGCTTCATCTGCTACAAAACATAGGTCTTCAAGTCTTCAACGCTCGATGGCATAAATCTTAATATGTGAATAAATGTGTCGGTGTCGAACATAGCAAGAATTTGTTGACTTAGTGGCCGTTAATGAATACCCCTATCCAACACAAGAGCTCCCACCATTGATTCCAATGGGAGTCAAGATGCCTAACACATCTTTGTAGGTACGAATAAACTTGTTGTGGTCAAGTCACCTACAAGATCCAACGAACAAGGGATATTAATGTACTCCCATTGTTCGTTGGCTAGAGTACTTGCCATTAAGGCATGCAAGCCTCTAGGTGTTTTTACAAGGATAATTAAACTCTAGGACTTTGACTCAATGGTATCCATAGAAGCAGGATTTTATTGATAGGGAATTATAATGGCATGGAAAATGACAATATGCTTATAAAGAATGGATGTAAGGAAATGCATGGTGTATGAATAGATACTCTTGCTGTGAAAAAAGTGGACATGGAAATGGTATGCTTTATGGATTGACAATTGGTGGAAAATCTTTTTGCAAAATGGGAGTTGCAAAGGAGTGGTTGTGGAGTTGGATTTGTCTTTAGAATTTTTCATGAATTTAGTCTTTGTAAGACCAATTGTCGTCACAATGTAATCTCCTTATGATCACTTGATTACCCTATAACCTGTAAAAAAACTTGGTACAAAGAAAACATAAGTGTGCTCTAGAAGAAATGGCCAGTTTCTTCATGATTCTTACGCAAAAATTTCATAACAAATAAAACAAATTAAGGACAAACAAAGTGTTAAAATTGACTTAATCATGATATTAATATCAATCCGTTTTTAAAATAACCATGAAAAGTAATACTCCTTGTTGGTGTTAGATGAAATATGCTTGGAAAAAAGATTGGCATTATAAAGATCTGTTGTGTTCTGCATATTAGTGTGGCATATAAAAGTATTCAAAAAAAAGATATTATGAGTTTAATGCCAACATGAAGCTATAGAAACAATATAATTGTCATCTATTGAATCCTCCAATTGATCGATCCTCAAAATTTGTTTCCAAGTGTTCGATTATTTATTGTCAAACTTGCGTGAATTTTGTGAAAAGTGTGTTTGTTTTTTTTTTATTTTTCCCTCGTACCAACTATTGCAGTTTCATCCAGTTCCAGTTTATTTTATGCCAATACCCTTCACATGCCAATGTTTACTTGTTAAATGCTTCAAAACACAATTGTCACAAAACACAACAAATTTTTTATTTCTCTTATTTATTGTTTGTTTGGATTTTTTTTTTTTTTTTTAACTTATTAACAAACATAATGTAGAAAAAACAATATATCAAACCTAACCATCATCACAAAAAGAACATTAATACTATATTAATATAATTATAACATATTAATATATAAATATAATTGATATATAATACAATCATATAATATTAATACAAATTAAACATTATATAAATCAAAACAATTTAATCATTAATAAATTATAACTAAAAATATACAAAGACAAATCAAAAGAAATCGAATCATAAATATAAATAAAAACAAATAAAAATAAATACAAGTATAATATATAACAATAAATACAAAACTAATTTAAACTAAAAAAATGGAAAAGAAATCGTAAACCAAAACCCAAAATGTCATATGGAGGGTTCTATTAAATATTAGGACATTGGAACATCCTGTTTGTCAAAATTTGCTCCTCACATGGAAAATATCATTGGTGCATGTTGTTGGACGGAGTTCTTAACTCAGACCCAAAATATTTGAATATTCTACACATGTCAAACACGTCTCTTCACGTTGATGAAAACGAAGGGAGTTTTCAACTCAACTAAATGGAGAGGGATCATAAGCTCAAATGTCTTCGGCTTGGGAGTGCCGCCATGAACAAAATGGATTGACTGAGCAACGACCAAACCACCTGCAATTCAGTGGAGAAAGGGAACGATGGAGGTCTGAATTTCGATAATTCAATTTCCGACGCGGTCAGAACCAAGCTGAGGCAAATGCGAGATGTCATTGAGAAGGAAGATCCCAGCTCCAAGGTTAGTCATTCAGTCTCGCTGACTTCTCAATATCTTATCACTAGCAAAAGCAACAGAAAGCATCTCCAAACACATGCCATAAGTACCAAGCCAGACATAGATAAACGCCGTAAACTTTTGCAAGACTAAACAATTTCCAGCTACTTCAATTAAAATGAAGGGACCGTTTGTTGTTCGTCCCTGGACAGATTCTGAGTTGAATGTTAGAAATTTATTTATGGTTTAGAGGTTTATAGTGACCTTTGCAGATGTTCTTGGTCCATGGCCATTCACTCGTGATGCGTTTGTTCAAGCCTGGATTTAGATCGGAGATTTCCAAACACTTTTCCATGTTGACTACTCTATTTACTGGATCTGATTTGCGAGGTTCATCTACAGACAATATGGCAAACACGCTACCTCAGGAAATGTTTTTACGACTAAATCGCCAAAGCTTCCTAGCAAGCACACAATTGAAACTATTGTAAGGAATAATTTCGCTATGAATGAGCTACGAAGTATGGGAAAGCATCGATGGGCTAAGCTCAAATGTAGAGATTTGTCACAAATCTATCATTAGAAAAATAGAGTCCGATGCTTCAACCTCCTGATATGTTGTCAATGAAGGGTCTGATTTATAATTGCATGGAGAGTAAGACAAAAGCTTATGAGCTTGTTCGGCATGGCTTAAAGAATGATGTGAAAAGTCATGTTTGTTGGCATGTTTATTACCTTCTCTACCGTTCAGATAGGGAATACAGTGATGCAATCAAAAGCTATAGAAATGCTCTTAAGATTGATCCAGAAAATATTGAAATTCTACGGGACCTTTCTCTTCTACAGGCACAAATGCGAAACTTGTCGGGATTTGTGGAAATAAGACAACAACTATCAACTGTGAAGCCCAATCACTGTATGAACTGGATTGGATTTGCTATCACACATCACTTGAACTTGGATCCAAGAAAAGATACTAAAATTTTGGAAGCATATGAGGGGACACTGAATTAAGACTATCCTCCCTATAATGAACGCTATGAACATTCTGAAATGCTTCTATACAAGATCTCTCTTCTTGGGGAATGAGGGGACTCCGGAAAGAGCACTAGAGGAACTTAATAAGAAGGCGACCAAAATAGTTGACAAGTTGGCTTTTAAGGAGAAACATATCGGTTCCTCCTTGCAGTAAACTCTGAAAATTATAGATATCATGAAGCACTTCCGAAGTGTCTAGGTCTATCACTAGAGCGCGAGAAGCATTCACCAAAGAATACTATGAATGTGGAAAAGCAGAGAACCACAATGAATGTAAAAAAAAACCGTTTTTATTCACGTAGTTACCAAAATAGGGTCTTGAAGAACCACGATTTACTCTTAGATCGTTAGGAATTTAAGCAAACGATTTCTGGGTTATATAATTCATTCTATTATATAAAAAACCCATGTCCTCGTTTGTCTAGATTTGCCCTGTTTTGATAAAAAACTTCTTTTCAAAACTTACGTTTTTAAGGGGTTTCGTTTTAAAGATGATCTTTTTCTCATTCACAAAATTCTTTGTTGTCGCATTGCAGATTAGTTCTCCAGCAAGAGTAATTTTATTTGAAATAAATCAATAGATTTTCTGATCTTCCAGATTGCACGAAGCGCAAGAAGAGAGCATACTAATCTCTTGATTTATTTTTATTTATGCAGGTTAGCGTGGATGGATAAAACACAATTAAGATCTGCGACAAAACCTTGCATTATCTACACTCTTTCTGCAATGTCACGAGAGCATTTAGACTCTCGGAAGTCAAATCTTTCTAATAATCAGGCCGTGGCTTACCCGTGATACAGAATCAAAACATAGAAATGCAAAGATGAAGCAGCTTCTTTTTATTCATGATGATTTATTTTTTTTAAAACAAGACAAAAAACTTCTACTGATAATGAATTCTAATGACTTCTAATGACTTCTAAAGAGATCTCATTTTTTATTTTTTTCTAATCTATTCTATATTAATTTAAAAAATGTTTTATTTTCTAAGTAAAAGCATGCTTCCAGTGAAGCCATCTATGGATTAAAAAGTTTGAACATGCTCACATCAAGATTTAAAAATTCTACGTTATGTTTTACAAGTATGTGAGAATCCTGTCTTAGAGTTGGCTCATGGTGATTGTCC
Source organism: Pinus taeda (assembly GCA_000404065.3). NCBI lineage: Eukaryota > Viridiplantae > Streptophyta > Pinopsida > Pinales > Pinaceae > Pinus > Pinus taeda. Next base: position 42,466 of record APFE031008460.1, read on the forward strand.
TTGCTTTCCAAGAAGTACGTGTCCAACATTGTCAATGCCCTCATCCGTAGATGGATTAGTGGGAAACGGGGGATTTAAAATAAGAATTGAATTTAAATTATCTATGTGCGAAAATAAAATAAAATAAAACTGCTCCAAACTTTGAACTCCTTTATGGACCTGCTGTCACCAAGTTCCACAAATTAGTCCATAAAAACAACTGCATTAAATAATTACTAAATCCTTCTAGTTGCACTTCCCCGGAAATGGCGCCAAAATGTTGACTCTAAAATGCGGACGCAAATTAGAGTTTAATTTAATGTCAACCCAGGAAGGTAAACTTAGAAGTGCCTATCTAAAATATATAGATCTAGAAAGATTTCTAATTTGTCGGAGATCTTATGGTTCCCTTACAAGAACACATGGATTTTAAGATTTCTTCCAACAATTAGAATGTCTAACAAGAATCTAATTCATTTATGTAATATATGAGGAAAGAGGCTCCTAACTTAGGAGAACCAGATTTTCCTTCTCTACAATACTACTTTCATGAAGATAAATATAAGAGCACTAATTAACAATGGCTTATGATGCAAAAGATGTAAAAGAAGAGGCTCCTAACTAAGGAGGTCCAAATTGTCCTTCTTCACAATCCTACTATATCACAATCACCATTGCTTCAAACCAGAAATGAATAAAAACATAAATTAAATTATACCTAACATAAGCATGCAAGTGAGGCCATGGGGACCCTCCTTAACTCCACAAGCATACCACTTCAAAGGGAACTCAAATGTAGAAGCAACAAAATCAAAGTATGAGTCTTTATTTCAAAATCTCCATCATGTTGTACAAACCAACTTCTTAAGATTACAAATGAGGATTCTAAGATTACAAATGAAGGATATTGTACTCCTATTTATACAATGGAATGGGATAATAAACTCATAATGATGATCCACTAATCTCTCTTTTAGTTCCATACATCTCTCAACCATCTAGACACATAACCCCTTTTTGTCCTTGATCTTCTCCATGAGATCATCATCTTCTCCATGAGGTTTATCTTCTCAAATTCGAATTTG
>APFE031008466.1:0-10898 GCA_000404065.3 Pinus taeda
CCATATAAGACTATTTTTGACTTTGAAGGTACTTTCCATGGATCTCCCGATTCAAAAGTACTTGATGTAATCATGTTAATATGGGAATCATTATGAGGGAAATTGGGTGGAAGGAATGTGAAAGTTCCCATCAAAGATGAGTCTTTCAAAAGACCAACACCAACCTCCTCATACAGAGTCATTGATTTTCCAACAAAAGACACACTACCAGTGGAATTAGGGTCTGAGATATAGTAGTATAATTGGTCTACCTTCAGAATTCTTCCTTTGTGAAGAAACATGATCATCCTAAAATATGACGAGACTACTGCCTCCATGGCATAAGTCTAGCTCTGACCAAGCAAAAGGTTATAGTCAAGTTGAGCATCAACAACCTCAACGTCTATTGGAACCGTTTTACCCTCTAATTTGATTGTTAAATCATTTGAAAGATCGTAAGGACGAAAACCTCTTCCATCAAAGGATTTCGAAGTTGTGGGAGATTGATTTATTGTTGGAGAACCTAAAGCTTTCCAATAGGCAATGTACATAATACATGTCAATGTTCCTTCATCAATCATTGTTCGAAAAACTTGTCAAGTTTTGACATGGACTGGTATCTGAAAAACTAGTTGGTGTGGGAGATGCAGGACATGATTTTCGAGATCGAAAATAATAAAATTGGAGTCATGAGGATCTACTGCTCGAATGACTGATAATAATAAATTCCTTTGTGCTGAAAAAGTCTACAACACTTCAAGAGCCGACATTTTCGAAGGTGACATAGCCAAATCTTTGACACTGTTATAGTTATGAGTAGCCCTAGCATGAGTGTTAAATGCTGACTTTCGAAGCATACCCTTAGGAGGCGAACAAATTATCATATCAGGGTTTGGTTTTTCAATATGTAATGGTTTAGAAGAAGGATGAGTACATGTGGATGTTTGACCAGTTGGACTAGATTCATCTCCATCTTCAACATGACTCTTTGATGTATAATATTTGGATCTTGTTTCTACCATAACTTTGGAAGGCATGATCATGATATCTTCCGATGTGGATGAGGAGGATTGGTAACGAGAAACCATTTTTCTGTCTTAGGGAGGAAAGGTGTCCTTCAAAACAGTAGGAGTGGGTGAAACTTTGACAAATTTAGAAACTTCGGCACGATGTGGGCACTCCTTGGTGTAATGATCTTCATCACAAATTAGGCAAGGATAAAGAGGTTTCTTCTTTTCATCAAACATTCCTTCTTGTTTGATTTCTCCTTAGAATGAGTGTCTTGTTTAGCTTTCCCTTTTCCTTTTTTATTATTTCTGGATTGCTTACCTTTCCGGTAGATGATTCTATGACATTAATCTTCGAAGTAATTTTAGGAGAGGGATCTTCTTTAGGTGAATCAGATAGAGTCGAAATCTAAGTTTTCTTAGAATTTTTCTTTATATTCTTAGGTTTTTGGTTCACCGAACCAATCATACCATTAGCAGCATGTGCTCCTGTAAGGGCTAGATTAGTTTGACCAGGGCAAGGTAAATTTGGTATCTTTTCATACAAAGTACAAGATTGAGTATAAACAAGATGAAGGTATTGAGCACGAGAAATTAATTTCTCCTCATTGACAACACCTCCTTTGGCAACATCCATAGTTATTACTGATAAAAGAGATTTTATGAACCATTTAGCCAAAATCTAGTTTGGAATGTAAACTGTAACCAAACAATGTCTTCATCTTCATTCATGAATGTGATTTGAGATATGGGTTGACGTTGACTATTTTAAAGAGGTTAAAAGTTCAATTCCATTATCATATCGAATGGGTAACTGAAAATGGGTCAAAAAAGTTGTAGCAAGGGCGTTAAATGTACTGAAGGAAGATTGTGGCAATTCTACATACCATTTGGCTGCAAAACCAGTTAAGGTTCATTGAAAAAGTCGTAATCTAATAGAATTGTCAATTAATGAGTTGGATGTGCACCAAAGATGATAGGTCATAACATGGTTTAATGTATCTTCGCCCAACTTACCTTCAAACTTAGGGATGTCACTGGGAAAATTAGTAGGAATGGGTGGCCAAAACAGTAAATAAAAAGAGGATAATTAGTTAACTAAGAGAGGTTAGGAAAATCCAAAGTTGCAATGAAAGGCAACTGACAGTTACAATCCTGAGGTGCATACTGATAACCCTGGGGGAAGAGTCCTGTACTGGGGGGAGGATACCCAGGATATCTTGGAATAGCCTGAGTAGTTGGAATCTGCATACCTCCTGGATATATAGGATCAGCCATACTATATTGTGGTTGCATAGGCACTTGAAATATATGACTTGGGTATGGTTGTTTCTGAAACGGAAGACTCTGACCCATTTGACCTTGAATGCGTTGTCCTTGAAAGGGTTGATTTTGAAAAGGTTGAACTTGGAGAAATTGAGTTTGAAAAGGTGGACCTTGAACAAAGTGACTCTGGGGTTGACCTTGGAAAGGTTTCCCTTGAAACGAAACTTGCATATATGGGACATTAGGTTGTATGGCAAGTATTTGGGGCATGGAGGGAATTATAGGAATAGATTGAACACCAAATACATTAGGGATAGAATGAACAAGGGGTTGCACCATTACTTGTGATATAAGTGGGACAATTACCTGCTATACTCTTGGAATGGGAGTTTGAGGTGAACATGAACATATATTATGAACAGTTGTTGGTACAATAGACTAAACCAATGTTTGAGGAATACTTGGGACAAGATGTTGGAGTGGTTAGTGGGTAGGTGTTGATGGATGAACCTCGGTAGTTGGTTGGACTTGAATAGGCATACCTTGAAAAGGTAACTGTTGTGTAGGTTGTCCAATAGGTTGAACATGTTGATACACAGGCACTTGAGAAGTAACTAGAATTTACTATTGATGTAACAAAGGGTTCCAAATTGTATTCATTCCAGGGTAAGGCATTCCAATGATAGGTTGAGGCACAACAGGTTGACCAAAACTGGTTTGAGGCAATTGAGCATAATTAAGATAGTTTCCGGCAAGGGGTTCCCCCCAGCTGTAGGCTAAGATCCACCTAAATGTTGTCCTCCGGGTGGAGGATATGATGGTTTCCCCCCAGGCAGGAAATAACCACCTCTTGGGTTGATTTTTGGATTACCAACATTACCGAAAATCATATTCATAAATTATTCAGATGTTAAACCTTCATTGGTACGATTAATTACATCGGTTGACATGTTTGAAGATGAATTTGAGGAAGAAGCTCTTGAATAAGCTCCAACAAGAGAGTGATATCCAGGCGGTAGAAAACCAACTTATAATGTTGACTCCAGAGAAGTAAAAAACATAGATGTGTCTGATGAGGTACTTCTAGAAGCCATCATATACCATTCAAAACCTGGTACGGTAGAGTAAGGAGTTGTATATCATGGAATCCCTTGTCCTAAAAATTTCAAGGGTGTTAAATATCAAGGGTCAGGATGAAGAGATCTAAACAAAAGATTCAAAATATTTGATGGTTCACTGGTAGAAACTATTGGTTTTTCCTCTTCGTCTGAAACAATTTCATCGATGCTAATGAGAGTAGGAGGGTGACTACCAGTAATAATGAGTTTCACACACAGTGAATGTGGAGGATCTGGAATATGCACTGTAGCAGTCATATAAGATTCATGTTCAAAAATATCAGACTCAGGTTCGTAAATATCTAATTCAGAAATGGGATTTTTATCTGAAAATTCTCCAGTATCTGATTTAGTTTGAATGAGTTCAGTGATTTGTAAATCAGTTCCTCCCGAGTGTGATACTAATTTCAGAGTTTGATCAAGTTCAATTTCCATCACTTCAAGGCATAAGATAGTATATGTTTCCGGTTGATTAACTTCAGTTCCTTTTACATCAGTCTATAATAGTAGAAGTTTTAGTTTCTATTGCAGTTCCAGATCCCGATGATTTAGGTTTTTCAGATTTCATCTTTTCTAACTGACTTGGTATATACTTAGGGGGGGTCCCCGAGTATCCTACGTGATTGTCTTGGTAATTCTACCATAATGAAAAACTTTCAATTAATAAATCACACAATATCTAAATTACACCTAAAGTCTCTAAAAAGTAAAAACAACACAAAAAGTAACACACGCTAAACAATCTAGGAGTTCAAACCATTAAAACTGACTCTTCACAAAGATCAATAATTACTAGTTTGTGATGAAATCCAACATCGCAATGACCAAGGTGAAAATATTTATAGAAATGAGCGTTATGAACCATTACCTGAACAACCTGCTTAATAAAATAGTCTAGCGTAAGTAGCTTTGCTATAAACCATCTCGAGCAAAGATTACCCTCCAAAAAGTCCAAGTGAGTCTAGTCAACGTCTGTTCCAAGTACAAAAAGACATTCCCTCTGCCATCACCTTAGGTAGATCCCTAGTATTATAGCCACTAAGTTTACTAAATACAACAATTTTACCTGGGGTTACAGTCACAGATCAGATGTACACACAAAGGCAAAGTAACATGCTCAATCCCCTTGAAGGCTCCTCCACATGATCAATCATAGGTTTACTTTCAACTGACCTCAAGTACCTTTAGGTACCGTTGTAATACATGCAAATCACTATATCTAGGCTGATGAAGTGGGTACTATAACTTCACCAAATTCGACATGATCTCGTGCTTAACTCATGTACAAGAAGAGATTTCTAGAGAAAAACGGAAATAATTGGATTTTCTTTTCCTAACTCAAGATTATATTGTTCGTTTGTAGCTTTAGAAAGTTTACTTCCTTCCCTATTCCAAAGCCCTACTTTTAAGCTACTATAGGCGGCAAGAGCCCTAAAAAATGTAAAATTCTAGATGAATTTTAATTAATGTTACATTATTAAGTTGTTCTTTACTCAATAGGTAATGAAGGTGAAACTCATGATGTTATGACACGACTCAAAATATTAATGCACTCAAAAATGCAATGTCAACTTTCAAATTCGATGAAATCCTATTTAGAGGAAAGAAATAGTTTCTTTGATTTTTCCAAAATGAAATGCAATGCTCACAATTTTTCCAACTTTCCTAAAATAACCAATTTCATCTTAATGCAATGAAAATGTAGAAAACAAACCAAGTTCCAGATTTCCCTAAATATCAAATAAACCAAAACACTCTTTATATTATATCACCCAAAATTTTCATGTACACATAAATCAATCAAGAGAATTGGAGGAAAAACACATTTTTCCTAGAACTCAAAACCCTAGAATTCAACAGTCTTACACAAATCTCAAATAATCATATTCTAGAGATTTTACTTTGACTAAGCTTTAATTCCAAAACGCTAGAATTACACAATCTCAACAATCATTAAATGCATAGATTTTAGATTGTTATATTTCACAATAAATAATGATATTACTAGGATTTAACTGTAAAACCCTAGATTTTCATATTCAACAATCACTTAATAGATTTCATACTATTATATTACACATATTAACTTTAATATGGTTTAACTACAACACCCTAGATTTCCAGATATCGTCATCCTATAATCTCAGACAAGGACTTCCATTAAATCCCGGAACAAGGACTTCCATTAGGTCCTAGGACTTATAGCCATGAATAACTAGGTCAACATATATCTAGGAGTTCATAACCACACATGGGCATATCATATGCATGAATACATATGACCTAGACCAACCTAGGATTTCAACCAAGAGACATATCTATATATATGTAGATTGCATCATCATGCAAATACATTTCATATCATGAGTTAGTCAAACCCAACTTCAAAATAATATGAAATAAGAGTTAGACTCACAATCATCTTGATTACACTAGGGTTTGTTTAGACAAACACATACATGCCAAGTAAATCAATTCTCAGACAATATAAGGGTTTTTCTCACTAATTCCTCCAAACCCTAATGAGCTAGGGTTCCAACGTAAAAACATAGCAAACCCAAAATTACCAAAAATTCAAAGGTTCTAGGATTTTAGACCTTATCATTTAATCCTAACAAGTTAGGATTTGTTGATCATACCAAAATCCCAGACATGACATCATTAATAAAACTGCAACTAGAATTTTACAATATCCCTAAGCAACTTAGGATTTCAGACATTGTAGCATACCCTTCGGTTACGGTTTTCCAGAACTTTTCTAGGGTTCTACAAAGTCAATCAAGAATATGAGTGGGGTGGGTAGATTTATCAAGGGATGAATAACCCAAACAAGAATCACTAGGATTCAATACAGATAGTCATGACAAATTTAGTAATAGCTCATCAAATGAATAATCCAATCAATGTATTCAAAGCATACCTTTGTTTCTTGATTAACCTTGTTTTGAGAGACCTTCCTTCTTGCAGATGTTTTTCTTAACCATGATAACAGAGGGAGAAAGGTGATTAGTATTTAACATAATCAAAACTAAATGAGTACATGAACTCAAAACTGAAAATACATGAGATACTTATCTTTGAGAGTTGTTGGGAGCTCCCTCAAATGCTTGAGGGAAGCCTACAAACTTAAAGAAATACAAAAATTTCTTTTCCAAAGATATGTTAAAAAGCTATAAATTCTAAAACATATAAAACAAGTTATGTAAAGTGAATGATTTAATAGTGTAAGTCCCTAATGTCAGATTCTTTAAGCTTGACTTTCTTTAAGTATCCTTCTTCAACAAAGTTGGCTTGATCTCTTCCTCTCTTCTTATTCCTTAGATTCTTGGGGCAGTCACTCTTGTAGTGACCTATCTTATGACATTGATAGCACTCTATCTTAGACATGCAAAATTTCTTCCTTCGTCCCTTCGATCTCTTTCCTTTATGATGAGAAACATAAGAATTTGATACTTCTTCAGGATTGACAACCATTTAGATCCTTAATTCTTCTTGACTACATGCAGTCCATAATTCTTCAAAGGTGGGAGCTACCTTCCAAATGTTGAAGCCTGAAGCAAATGCACCCCAAGAGGGTGGCAATCCTAATATAACAGTGATCACCAATTCTTTGTCTGGAATAATCTCATCGATGGCTAAAATATCATCCTTGAGTCAATCTATGTTCACAAAGAAGGTTGCAACAATATCTTCTTTAGTCATCTTCTTATTCCTCTGCTCATTCTTCAAACTTGCTACTTGACCAATGTTCTTAATAGTGAACAACTTCGACAAGGCTTCATGCATCTCCTGAGCATGATTGTTGTTAGCTATGAATGGGACAAGATTGTCTTTGATCCCTTCTACCATTAGAGTCATAGCCACCAATTCTAGATCCCTGAATTTCACTTTATTGACATCACTGGCTTCTTCGGTAGGCTTCTTTACATTTCCTTTTACTAAATCTAGCACCTTGTTCTTCTCGAGGATTAGGTCAATCCTCTTCTTCTAGGATCTGATGTTAGATGTTCCTTCAAGCTTGTTCTCACCCTTGATAGAGTTAGACACACTCTTTGAATATAATAGACTCCTTCCTTGAGATAGTGGCTATGAATGGATCTGCCTTTTTCTTCCTTCTTCACCAAAGCTCTGATACCATGTTGGAAAGTCAGAAAGGCAGTAAATATTTTCTCGATCTTGATAATTACTTTTGATTTTTCTTATTTTTATGATTCTTTATATCTTCTTTCTTTAGTTCAACAAGAAATTACCAAAAGCAGTAGCACATAAAACAATGAACACAAGATAGGGAAAAACCCTCCTCGAGGGGAAAATCCAGTCAAAGTAATTATTCCTTTCAATAGTATTCTTTAAGACTCTTCACACTAGTCCTTAACTAGACCTTCTCTCCACACCAAGTCAACCTACAAAATATTGACCTCTTCCTAGCAACTTCGACTATGTAGCAACTTGCAGCAACTAACAGCTTCTGGTAGCAGTCCAACTTGGAAGACTTTGATCTCCCAATCTAGAGCATGAAACAGATTGAGACCACCACAAAAATTTTGATTTTCCTTGACTCCTTAGACTCACCCAAACTCACATTCACTTCGGCTTTCCAATAACAGAATTTCCCAGCTACCCACTTCAAACTTCTGCCCAATAGAGAGAATCACAACTTGATGAGAAGTGATAATAAAAATGAATTCGGTGTCTTTCCTTTTTATATGCTTCTTGTGGGTCCAAATAAGGTCTTAGTCCGACTTGATCTTCCCTTAGGCCGACATGGTGTGGAGGTTCCATAATTCATATTTGACTCAACACTTAACCTTTTTACATGATTCAAAAGCCTAAGAAGAGTCTCTATAAATGTACAATAATTCTATAGACTCAAAATAAATCCTAGAATTCCTCAATGGGGATTTTGACCTAAAACATGGTGACCCAAGCATGAAACCCATACTTTAATAAGTCACAATAATAATAATAATTTTTTTCTTTATTCTTTTGACAAGTACATTACATAATGACTCAAGTACATTATTCAAGACCAAAAATATTTACTTTTTCCAACAGATAAACATATCCACAAGCTACTAAATTTCAATCTTGCTATTGAAGGTCAAGTCCAACATCACATAACATATAATGCTCTAATTTTCCCAGGCAGATCTAATTCATTAGTCTAACAAAAAACGGTTCAAGACCAACAAAGAAATAGAAACTCATTTTGAGCTTTCAAATTACATTCCTCAAAGAAAAAAACAAGACAAAACCTTCTATCAATAGATTCAAGCATCCCCAGGAATGGAAAAAGCAAAAACAAAAAAGAGTCCACGCTTCAAATCCAAGGAAAGAAGCTCGTATGTTGTCGGTGCCCTACCATCAGATCGTGTATTTTATGAGCCCAAGATGCATCGTCAAATCCTCCTTGGACAAAGCGCTGACAACTTTGTTTAATTACCTATGTAGATGAGTGAGTCAAACCCTCCTTGGACAAAGCGCCGACAGATTTGTTTAATTCCCTGCGCAGATGAGTGAATGAAACCCGATGAAAGAGACTCCTAAGCAATTGGATTCTTCTCATCCAATGATCCAAAAGTTAGGGGGCGTAGTCTGTGCCGTTGTTGATCTAGTCAATAGTAACCTGTGAATCTCCAAATATGTGGATTGCATCACTTAGATCAAGACGTCTCACACAATATAGTAAACTCCATAGAGTGATAATCTCTGCTCTATTGTTGGTGCCTTATCTTCCATTCCAACAAAAAAGGTACCTAAAATTAGTGTTGATGACAAGATTCGCACCAGATCCACAATTATGATTCTGTGCTGCCCCATCGAAATGTCCAATAAGGAAAGAAATCTTGGGAGTAGTTATTCACCTACCAATCCAAGTTGTTTTGGTTTTGGGGGGTTTTGCATTCTATGTAAAGAGCACAAACTTAGTTGTATTAGAAAAATGAAATTTATTTTCTTTCAAAAATCCATGCACTTTTAGAAAATGAAATACCCTAGAAATTAAATATGCTCTATATTCACTAAGCTCCTTGTTTAGAAACCAAGCTAAAAGGAATTCCTTCACTAATATTCCCATCCAATCATTTTCTATCATAATTAGTTTATTGATATCCGTCCATATTTGTGAAGCATATAACCATTGAATGAATAAATAAGAAAAATATATCGATTCTTTCATAGCATATAGATACATGACCTTTTTAAAAATATATATATTTGAAATTAAGACCTTATTCTTTAATGTTAGCCAAAAAATTTTTGGGTCTTTATTTTCTAAATTTTAGTCCCCCATAACACATCATCTTAACTAATGAAATTCAGTAAAACTTCATATTTCAACTTTGTTGAAGGCATATTTGTAGCTTTATTGTTTTACCATAAGAAACCCTCTTCTTCATCTCTTATTCTAACATAATTATTCTACTCCATTCACATATATTTACCCATTTTTAGACCATATTTAACTAGTTTAATATATTGAGTTGTTTTCTATCCCTACTACACTACATTTGTTCATAAAAATATATTCTCCAAACCCTATAATAGAATTTGATCCTATTCATACATTTTCCTCTTGCCAATCTTATTAATTTCCAATCACATGAAAAACTAATACCATAACTTTCCAATATTTTGAAGCATTCTTAATGGGATCTTATCCTTGTAACCTTAAATTAAAATATGAATTTATTACAAATTAAGATATAAATTTATAAACATCAGTTGACTTATAAATAGTCAATTAGTTATAAATTTTTGAAGTTTTTTTTTTCCTCAATTTAATATTGTTATTCTTTCTTTTCCTATTCTTAATTTTATAAAAAATACTAAATTTTTCTTTCTTTCCTAAATAATCTTTAAATTGTAATACTAAATAATCTCTTAAAATATTAATAAAATAGATACTAATTTTCCTTTCTATTCCCAAATAATCCTTTTAAATTTTAATAAAGTAAATACTAATTTAAAATAGAAGCTAGCTATTTTTACCTACAAAAATAAAAAAGTAATAAAAAAAATTCTCCCTTCTCTTCGTTTTTAACTTGCTGGTTCTTATGGAAATTTAGTACTTCAGAGATTTTAATCCTCTTTCTTGTAATTCTTATCCTGTGTTACAATTCTTTGAAATGCTATCAATAATATTGGTTCATTAAAATAAATATTTCTTGTAGGAAATTAGTTCAGTAAAAGTAACTAGATATGTATTAAGTCTCACACCATCCAGTTGTGGAATTTCCTTATGTACATAATTAAAATACATAATCAATTTTAAGATATTAATGTTTTTTTTTTAAGGAAAAAATAACCGACTTTCATTTATAAAAAAACAAAAGAAGTTACCGGTTCGAATCATTTAATAACTTATATTCCACAAATCAACAAAAAAAATCAATCTGAATAACCTTCATCTCAAAAAATACATCATAACCTTCATCTCAAAAAATACATCATGTCATGTTGCGAAAAATACAGATAACCTTCAACTCAAATAACACTTGTGAAAATGAAATATTATGTATGAGTAAGT
>APFE031008466.1:11494-24837 GCA_000404065.3 Pinus taeda
TATTTTTTTATATACACAACTATAAAGAGATATTGGCCAATAATCATCAAAATTGATAAATCAATCACTTTTAAGAGTTAGGGAAATAAACATGGAATTTAGAGACCTTAGACTTTGTCCCGGTGATTTGATCTCCTCCACAACTCATTGAAGGTCCTTCACAACTACAAAGGGATATTGGCCTATACTCATTAAAAGTAACTAGCTTGTCAATTTTAAGAGTTCAGGAAATAAACATTAAATTTAACCTCTTCGACAACTCCTAGAAGGTGCTTCTCACAACTACAAAAATATATTTGTTTGTAATCATTAAAAGTAACTAGCTTATCACTTTTAGGAGACAGGGAAATAAACCTACATGGAAATAAACATGAAATTTAGAGACGATAAAGTAAAACTCAATAGTCTACTCATCCTAGCTGGTATTTCTAAAAAGAATAGAGAACTAATAAACATTCTTCTTTCCACTTCTTGATTAACCTCCTTTGTCATAAAGTAGGGGTACAAAAATGTTAGCTTTATAATCTCATCTACTTTTTCCCTTGTTAGTTCTTCATATATTGATTGAAATGCTTTATTTTTGTAGTAGCTAAGACTTTGAGCCCACTAACTTTGTTATCATACATATTCTATAAATTCAAAATGTTATTATGTTTCTCTATAATTTGTATATTAATAAAAAAAACGATATTTTCATCTCCTTTTTTTCTAGCTAAATCACTCTACTCTATTATCCATTATACTTCCGTGTTTTCTGATAATTTATTATTATTATCTTCCAACTCACTTTTCCTTTGATCTTCTTCATCACAAAATACACCTTAGACCCCTTCAATAACATTAAATCCATCACATAACATGCATAATCATGTATGGGCATATGTGTCATTTCAGATGTCAGTTAATGAAAGCTGGGATACATTTTCTTAATTACAATCCCAAATTGAAATGTTTGTACCCTTCAATAACATTAAATCCATCACATAACATGCATAATCATGTATGGGCATATGTGTCATTTTAAGTGTCCCCTAACAAAAACTTTGATAGATTTTATTAAATACAATCCCAACTTGAAATCATGTGTTATGAGAACTCTCTATACTTATATGTCATGTTATGTGTTATTCATTATACTTAATGTGTTTGGTCCCTACCCCTCCTACTCACTCTATCATAATAAGTAGTATTTATTTGTTTCACACGAATTTCCTTTAATGCTTTCATCCCCCACACACTCTATCATAATTAATAGCATTTATTTGTTTCACGCAAAATTCCTTTAATGATTTTATCTCCCCACCCACTTTATGATATTGAGTGGCATTTATTTGTTTCACGCAAAATTCCTTTGAGATTAAAATTCTATCTCTCTCTTAAAAATTTTCAAACATTTATGTTTTTTATTAAGTTTAGTGATCAACCAACACAAAATGGACCTTGTCAACATAAACGTAATACCCATGTGTTAATTTTGATTTTTATAAACATTTTGTGTAATTGAGCATCTTAGCTTAATATCTAATTACTTGCATGGAAACTTGATACAAATGCGTGTTTAATGTTCATTATGCATTAATTGTTAATCAACACCAAAATCAAAGTAATCATGCATAATACTAAATTAATGAATTGTGCTTTGAATTACTAATAATTAATTAGTCGCAATATTAATTAATAACCATGAGACTACATAGTTGATTAATAATATAATTAATTAATTTATAAAGTTTTAATTATTTTTTAAATTGTAATAAATTAAATAATAATAAATATAATATTCAATATAATTTTATAGATGTTTAAAAACCCGAGGAGGAGGTATATAAGTCAGAGTCTGAGTAGGTTAGCCATTAATGCAAGGTATTGTCGTTCGAGTTTCATTCCTGAAAGGGTAGCATGCTGTAGAAGGAAACATAGGGGGAGGGGCAAGAGTGCCCTCTCGATCACACTAGGAGGAAACCCCAAACAACCTTAAATACACAAGTTGATTAGAGTGAGGGGTTCAAATTTGGTCATGAAGAGAATTCTCGGGAAGAAATCTTGTGCAAGAAAAACACATGGAGGGCATTACATCGAACAACAACCACTCCTCCATCAATTTCTTTACACAAATATAATCAATCATGAGTATTTCGTCATGTGATTGAACACATAGGTGCTTGCTATGGTTGTTAAATCACCGTGATTATCCTTGACTAAGAAACCTGTTAGGTCCTTTGTTTTGGGATCATAAATTTGGAAAATTTTGACTAGAAAATAGTTTCACAAGAGACCACCGAAGATAGAAAAAGGAATAAGCCAAGAACAACCAGATGCTGAGGATAACTAGAAAGCAATGTGCAAAGGAAACCAAAAAACCAATCAAGGCATAGTTCGCAGAGGCAACCAAGGAAAGACAAGTTCACACAAGAGCAGTTAAGGCGAAGTTAAGGAAAAGTTTTACAGAGGATGCCAAGGAAGAACAAGTGCATTGGATCCTAAAGGAACTCGAGGCGATAAAGATTAGAGCATGTGAGCAAGATCTATAAGAGTTGAGGGGAAGATGGCAGAAAGGGGGGGATCGAGAGTCTATACCAAAATGCTTCTACCATGTCATTCAAGGAATTCCATGTTGTTCTCTATCTCTCTCTTTATGAGTTCTATGATATAATATAATCCAATAGTGGTTAACATTTTTCTTGTGATATCATTTGATATGATGAAGGGATGTAATGATGTAATGATCTGCATGTTAATGAAAAGGGAGTTGCGAGAACGTTCTGTGTGTTTGAGCCATGATGGAATGATTGGCCCCTTTATAATTTTTCTTTAATATGAGAACGAATGTTCTTCGCTCTTTCTACTTATGTTGTGGATCTTTTATTTCTGCGTATTAGATGATTATAGTTGAGAGACTTATAATATGACTGCATGAAATGGTTTATCTGTTGTGCCGATCTTTGATGCCATGGTGTAACCCCTTACCTTGCTAAGCGTTGACACGCCTTGAGTGAGACACCTCTCTTTCTTCATAAGTGAGGTGAAAATGTTGCCATAATGCTAGACTACTACAGACTCTTTTGTTGGCACCTTGTGTCTGAACCTAGGGTCAACCTCTTTTAAAATTTTAAGCCAACAAATGGTTTCATTGTTGGGACCCTGATTATTCTCAAGGGATATGGATCATGGTATCAAGGATCCTGAGAATAGATCTTCAATATTGGTGGCATGAGCAAGTTGATCGATTTATTCTCCAGCAAGTGCAATTACACTAGAATAAGTTAGAGTGGGTAAAAGAGGAGGTTCTATACATGGAACCTATCGGCAACTAGTGCAAAATATTTTGGTGTAAGTTCTTTGAAGAGATCCAAAATTGATTACATCGACTGTAGATCAAGGGAGGGGCAGGGAATCACTATGTATATCCTCGTACTTAGAATATAACTGAATTAGATGAGCTACATAGGCTAGATACAGAACTTACGAGAGCGATTGATTTCTAGGTACAAGCAACCTTAGAGAGCTATATTATTGAATTCACTGCAAAGGATCATTTATCCTTTTCCAAAGCTGAGATCGTGTTTAGGTATGGATTGCAGGGAAGGTTGCTGAAGGAAATCCCCACATGGATTAAAGTTTCGATGGTGGAAGAAAATTTATTGTTGTTCCAAGGACATAATATGACAACTTAAAATTTAAGTACTGGGGGTAGGATCTAGGGAGGAGATGCTACATGGTTGTGGAATATGAAGATGTTGTTGTGATGGATGCAGATGAGTTGCAGAGGGATCAAGCTTTGAGAGCACAAAAGAGGGCACATATAGTCGATGAATGGTAGGGGAAAACTTTATGTGACATTTGAAGGTGACGGAGGGAACTGCACCAAATAGGGGAGGTGTGGAGTAGTTTAAGGGTGCACATAAGAGGGCCAAGTAGCTTGAAGTTGTGGGGAATGGAGGGGAGTGATAGTGCAGGTTCTTGCAAAATATGAAGTGTTGGGGCCCTTTCCATGAGAAAGTAGAGGAAGTCCACATGTGCTAGAAGGTGTAAAGGCACCAACTCGACCAAGGCCTACAATAGTAACAGTGAACTAGGATATCCCTCTTAATGAAGAAATTTATTTTGTGACGCGAAGACTATTTTTCAAAGACAATGCGTCCACTGTAAGTGATACTTCATTACCTAACAACACATGTAACACCTTCCCTAACCTCCCCCTAGTACCTTATCAAGACCCTACTCATTTTATTTCAAATCTAGCTAAAGTCATAAGTTCATAAAGTTTATAGTATGTATATAATAGGTATTTCTAGTGTTGGTAGTAGTTTTCAATCAGGTTCTTCCATGTCTTCATAACCTAGTTTGCAGGGATTTATACTCATATTCCTAGACAATCTACAATGGCCAGTAACATAGCAGGTTCATTCACCTGATACCCTTAATTTTCAGGAAGGGAGAATGAAGATGTTGAATAACACTAGTAGTGCGAAGCAATTTCGAGGGCTAGACAAACACTTGACTCTATTAAGCTTATTGAGTTTCAGACTACCCTGAGAGAAAGGGAAATTAGGTGGTTTATTAAATGATCCGATATGTATTAAAATCATAATATTGATGAGGTTCAGTGAGAATTTGTTCAAGAGTTCAAGCTTCCGCAGAAAAATCAACAGGGATTGTTTGAGTTGTGGGATATTAAACAAAATGAAGGGGAAATTGCATGGGAGATGATGCAACAATTCAAAGACACTATTGGTAAATTAATTGATCCCAACCACCAACAAGATTGTTTTATTAAGGTCTTATTACAATTAACTCAAACACCTATAACTGATTACAATATCGATACGTTGCAAGATGCACTTGAATAATCCACACTAATTAAAGACATGGCAGGGTATCCACATGAGCATCGAGGAGGGTTTGTTTCCAATGATCCTGCCTATTATCACTTAGAGGAAACTCAGTTGCAAGAAAAAGTTCAAGGTAACCTCAAACCTCTTTTAGGTTGAAAGTTGGCCCTTCAATTCGGAGAAGGATCTCTTCCTAAAACTCAACTACTCTTGGTCATTATAGCAATAGGTTTCGCAATTGAGTTCTATGGCCAGATTTAATTTATGGGATAAAATTGGTTGGGTTGTTTACAAAACACACCATTGGGCATGGAGTCCAGTTCTAAAATGTAAAACTATAGATCTAATGAACAAGCTACAAAAAGCATGATAACAAGAAATATTTTGCAAATTGAGAGTTTGGAAGAAAAGAACTGAAGTGAGACAAAGTTTATAACTGATTGAGGTAACAAATACTAATGGCTGATAAATACAAGAAAGGAGCATCAATGAATCCCAATCTCAGATACTAACATTTTTGAGACATGAAAGAAAGTTTTTATAACAAAGAGAAAACTGATAGGGAACTACAACACATGAATTCCTATAAAATGCTCATAAAAAACTATACTATATTTAAGATTGCTCAAATATACCAAGATGCAAATCTTTTCAGTAAAATCCAACCCTTCTTTATTCTTCATAAACTGTCTTTATAGACCTTACATCAACTGATTACAAAATAATAGTCTTGATATTAATTACAATAATCTAAATATATCTAAATATCTTCAAGTTCATGCATGTCAATTAGAACTTAAATACATTTACTTTTTCCTAAAAATATCTACTAGAAAATATGATGATATATAGGTCAAGTGAAATATCTTTCAAACTATCTTCCACAAAAATAGAAACAGGTCCCTCACTGATAGCACAACATCTTACCTGGAAAAATAGGTCCCTCTACAAAATTGGATCAAGTTTCCACCAAAACTGCCTTTCTATTTATCCTTTCTTTCATTCAGACCTCTTGGTGAAAATCACTGTACCGTCCTTATTGGCCTCATTGGTTTTCTGAATTAAAGTTTTTGCTGATAGACTGACTGTCAACATTTCTTTTTTGGATGTTTCAAAATTGCTAACAGTGGGAATGTGAACATTTTCGCCTATTTGAATTTTGCTAAAAACAAAGATATCGGTGCTCCCTGTTTGCTCCAAAATCGCTGACAAACTAAATGTCAGTTTTTGTCCCTGTATCATCTTCTATCAACAGATACACAATTTTGTTTCAAAATAGATGACAATGGATATGTCATCTTCACCAAAAAGCTGATGATGGGAATGTCAGCTTCTCGACTGTTCCGCTGTATGCAAAAACTATTAGGCCGACTGTTAGCGATAAAAGCAAAAACCTCTGTTTTGTGAAATAGATAGAAAAATTTTGAAGTTTACTCCCCCAAGCCTCCTAGCTGATGGTACTAGTTGCCCTAAGAAGTACATACACCTTCTCCAATATTTGTTTTTTGCTCTACTTTATCTCCATATGTCTGTTCTTCATAGTTTCTTTGTCTTTTCTCCTCTTAGAGCCTGCAACATTTTTCTTGTTGATGATAAGGTCCTTCAGTGGAATATTGTCAACATCAATCACCTCTTTGGCCAACTCAGGGTTATTTTTGAGTTTAAATTTGTATCTTAATTTGTTTGTTGGCCTTGTATGGGGTCTTTTTCCATCTTTAAAAATTTCAAACAATATTTCCTCCTCTTGGGTCTTAATCTCTACTTCTTTACCTTTAATAAATTATGGTTTAGCTATGTCTGCAGGGGAGGCTTTAATAGGTGGACTCACAACTTGGGGAGAGATGATATCAGTAGGTAGGTCTACAGGGGATGCAGGATCTGGTTTACTAAGCCTGGCACTTTTTCTCTGTGGACTTTGGGGATTTTAGGGCCAGAGGATGTAAATGGGACCTCTATGTTTTCTTGGCTAGGAGTTGGCTCAATAGGGGCTTGTCCTTTTTTCTTTTTCCCCTTTTTAGTAGTATTTGGCCTGCTTCTTCATATTTTAAGGGGTTGAGGTTGAAAGCCTCCCCAAAAAAGGAAATAGCTCCAAGTCCTTTCTGCTCTGGCTAGTTGGTTTTTGACTAGGAGTTTTATCAAGGCTTTGTGATATATGAAATGGGAGGAGGGGTCTATTCGGGACCTGAACCTAACTTCCAAATGCTTAATGTTTTATAGTAGATAAAAACAAGGATTAGTTCTAATTTGACAAGCTAGATGTGTAAGAAAGTAGAAGTGGTAAAGGTTTACTCGATTGAATCTCCCTTCGTAGGTGAAGTATTGATGACTGAGGTGGAGAGGGACATGCCATTTTTCCTGTAACCATTCCTTCTGAAATTCGGCCCTCCAATTTTGACCCTTGAACTCCTCTTTGAAAAAGAAAGGGACATCAATCCCTGCCAACACATGACTGTGAAAAATCCTTTCTCCATCTGCTGGTAAAGCCATGGCCTCAACAATTGACTGCTCTGTAACTAAAAGGGACAAAACTTCAACCTCCACAAAATTTCCATCAAATCCTTGAGAAAAAGACCTAGCCACTGCATCGTTGTAGTTGGTACATCGGTGGAAAAAATCACTCAAATTGGCTTGCTAAAACAATTGTTGGATATCAGGGTATATGTCTAGCGAATCTGGTACTTTGGGCTTAGAGCAATTTTCTTTACCTCCTTTTCCCATCACATTGTGTGTTCTTCCTAGGATTCGATCTTGAATCCCTGTGAGTAAAATGGGTTCAATGCCAAGTGTGATGAACTCTGAACTGAAAAATAAAATTTAGTTATGGGACATGGTAAAATATCTTGACATGCAGAACATAATATTATAGTTGTGCAAGTGAATGATTACAAAGCTTGAGGTGATGATTATGAATGGATTTCATATCATATGGTAAAATCATTATAATGGCATTCATTCATAGCGACAGAGAAAAATTATTAACCAATACTTTTTACCCCTTTGAACAAGAAAGAGACACATTTTAATGATATGGCTGATGCTCACGTGGTTAGTATAATCATAACCTTTTAAATTTAAAATTTGGTTTTCACACTAATAGTTGGCATGTCAGTCAAAAATGAAATTGTTGATGAGCCCGTTGTTAGCGAATTTCTTCATTAAACTATATATCAAATCACAAAAATGTTGATAGCCACACTATTAGTAATTTCCCTGTTTATTACATTTAAAAGCAATGGCAATGAAACTGTTAGCGTTTTCTAAAAAGTTAACTTGTTAAAAAAAAAGGTTTATTGTGATAAGACTGCCCTCATTAAATTATAACATCAAATTGATGACCTAAAGGCAAGTTTAAAAGATATGCATGTTGCAAGACCTACACATCCTCAGGTGTGGTGTATCGATTTCCATGTTGAAGGACATCATGCTACGAAGTGCCCGAGAAGGAGAATTCTAGGAGCATTCTCCATGCTTATGTGTCAAACTCCACCCTTTCCTACTACTGAGGTCATGCAAGTTGGCTTGAATGGATTATAATGAGGTCACACTCAATTCCATGGTTTCCCTAATCAAAAAAATACCTCTTTGACTGAATATTGTGAAATATGTTGTACTTATCGACACTTTACCTTTCTCTGTTCTATCTTACATAAAGACTCAAACGTTCAAATTAATGTTTTATGTGAATTTTGTGGGTCGCTGACTCATCATACAAAGCAATGTAGGGCTCTAGATGCTTTGGCTAACTGGCTTGATTGCTTCACATTTAGAGTGAACGAGACTCCTCGAGGGCGAGGAGGTGGAGGAATAAAGGGGGGAAAACTCGAGGGAGATGTCTGATCCATTGCTATAACTGTGATCAAGAAGGACATGTTTTTTGTGACTGCCCACTGCTTAGAAGGCCCTAGTGTTCCCAATGCATAGTAAACACACATGCAACAAAAACTGTCCTGATTTGATCGCTAGGTGGGAGGAGCGTAATAGATAGAGAGGAGAAAACTTGATTAATGAAGAGCCACGAGAACTTGAGTAAGTCCCAATGTAAAATATTAATATATTTACTGGAGGAGGAAAGAGAATTAGAGTAGACTCAGGTGTCACTCGAAAACCAATGGTAATTAGACTTGCATCACCTAAGAGATCTTATGACTCTAGCCAACATAAGGAGTATTATAGGGATGCGACAAAAGAATTTAAGTAGCTCACACCACCTAATAACCCACAATTGGAATGACCAGAAAAATCAAGGTTGAGGAGCTCGAGGTTCTCACAAGACATGCCCCAACCTGTGATGGAATGGTTTACATTTTTTTTTTTTAAATTATGAGTGATGAGCAGATGTCGAGCTAGTTGCAGAAGAAACTCAAGATTGTTGTTAGGGATGGAGAGCTCTTGGAGGGACTTATCTCTACAAATTTGTTGGAGAGGCATTCCAGATTGGTTCGATGAAACAAGAGGAAGACTGGAGGGGAATTATGTGTTGATGCTTAGATCACAGGATTCCAGATCAAGTATTTTATGTTAGATTTGGGCTCTGATGTTAACATCCTACTAAGGAAAACTTAGGAATCTCTAGAGAAACCAAAGATAACATTCTCCCCAATTCAGTTGTGTATGGCCAATTAGTATTGTATTCTACCCATTGGACATCTGGAGGATGTTGAAGTGGATATTGCAGGGGTAAAAACATATATAGATCTTGAAGTGATAGATATTATGGGAGATAACTATCCCTATCTCGCATTTTTGGGGATAAATTGGGCCTTTGAGAATTATGCTATTATTGATCTCAAATGGGAGACAATGAAGTTTGATGTGAACAAAGTCAGATTGATTCAACCATTATATCTATACCAAGGTCCCAAATTTACACAAATAGTGGAAAACAATGAAGAGCCTAGTCTTTTGGACTAGATATATTGACCCATTGCAGGGAAAAGAGAAGCCTATATCAACCCCACAACCAATGGTTCTATTAGTTAGAGGAGATTTTAAATCACAAAGGTTGGTTTGAAGGTTGTGTGGGATGATTGGCAATAGGGAGATCATGAGTTATACTCTAGATGATGCACAACTATTCGATGTGCCCATTGGATTGTTACTGAGGTATGATATTTTCCTAATTTCAATGGTATAGGGTCCAATGTTAATTTTGTTAATGAAATTTATTTGGAAGTTGAGGAAACACAAAATATCCCCTTGTTGGACATTTCCCTTCGAGCAACACCAGCCATGTGGTGGGGAGCTCATCATGACCAACTTCCAAAGTGGGAATTTGGCAAGTATGCTTTCTTATGTCGATTTGGGGGTCCAAAAGATTATTCAAATAATATTCCTAAATATGAGGGATACACTAATCCATAGATACATATTCATAATTGTAGAATTAAGTGGACTAAAGAAGGACTTCTTGAAGCATTATGGGTACATCAATTTATTCATACCTTGGTAACATTTCTGTAGGCTTCGTATGTAAGGGAGGAAATGAGGAGATAAATAGTTGCACAAGAACCAATGGTAGCCTAGTTTTCCCATGATTTCCCTTTTTTCAGATGAATAGGAAAATATTATGGGAGTTCTTAAAGCAAATAAAAGGGTTTTGTTCCCTACAGGGAAGCTTATTGAGGATTATACTCACCAAGATATTTTTGAACACATGTACGAATCATGGTTCCATGAAGTCATTGCTTACGGGAAGGTAAATTGATACCCTACTGATGATGAATTGGAAGAATTAAGGCACTTGATATTCAAAGAGTCAGAAGGGGAGCACAATATAAAGGATGGGCCCGTTACAGATGCTCTGCATCTAGAGCCATTGAAGTTGTTGAAACATAATATTGGCACTGAGGAGAAACCTAAGTTAGCTTCTATTGGTGATTATTGGGATGAGCAGAATACAAAAGAAATATTTGACCTGCTAAAAAATATGATGATCTCTTCCCTAATTTAGTTGTGGAGCTCAAGGGAATTAAGGGAGATTTAGGAGAAATGAGAATCATCCTAAAGCCAAAGGCAATACCAGTGAAGCATCGACATTACAGATTGAATCCCAGAGTAAAAGATAATTAAAGAAGGAAATAGATAAGATTTTAGTAGTTGGTCTCATTTTTTCGGTTGATGAAGTTGAATGGATCAATCCCATTGTAATTCAGGATAAGAAAGACTTAGATGACATTCGGGTCTATGTGGATATAGGAGCCTTAATAATGCCTATGTACATGACCCATTTACTCTTCTTTTTAATGGTGAAGTATTAGACACTGTTGTTGGGAATGAGTCCTACTCCTTTACAGATGGGTTTTCAGGGTATCACTAAGTATGCATTGTAGAAGAGGATAACTGCAAGACCACGTTCATGACTGAGGGGGGTTCCTACAACTATCACATGTTTTTGTTTGGCCTAAAAATTGCTCCAATTTTCTTATCATGAATTGTTATTGCAACCTTTCAAGAATATAGTCATAAAATTTTAGAAGTTTATATGGATGACTGGATGGTCTACAACATGTTGAAAAAAACTCCAGCCTCTTGTGGGTAACGTTTGATCATTGTTGGCAACAAAAAATTTCTTTGAACTTGAAAAAGTGTATCTTTGTCATCCATTTCAATACTCTACTTGGCCACATTGTCTGCAAGGATGGAGTATGTGTGGACTCGGCCAAAGTCATGGTTATTTTGAATATGTTGTTGCCCACTAGTGTTAAGAAATTATGTTCAACTTTGGGAAATACAGGGTATTATCACTGGTTTATTCACAACTATGCCTTGATCATTGCCCCTTTAGAAAAGTTGTTGAAGAAAGAGCAACACTTTGTGTGGATTGATGAATGTGATTATGCATTTGATTCCTTGAAGGGGAAACTTGCCAGTGATCTGATATTGGTCTATCTTGATTGGAACAAAGAATTCCATTTTCACATCAATGCTTCTAGAATTATGTTGGGGGCCATTCTAAATTAGTCAGGTGAAAGCAACATAGGTAATCATATCTATTTTGCTAGTAGGAAGCTTTCTACAATTTGAGAAAAACTATACTACCACAGAGAGGGTGACTCTTGCTATTGTGTATTCACTTCAGAAGTTCAAGCACTATTTAGTTGGAGGGACTTTTACAATCTTCACCAACCATTCTGCGCTAAAATATTTGGTGAATAAACCTATTTTAGAAGGAAGGATATGCATGTGGCTTTTGATGTTTCATGAATTTAGCTTTGAGGTTATTGTCAAGTCAAGGCAAACTAATGTTGGGCCTGACCATATTTCCTGGCTAGAATTTGGGGAAGTAGGAGGATCAATGGATTACCAGTTTCCTAATGTAGAACTATTCCAAGTTGAATACATTCCTGATTATTTAGAATATATCACAATGTTCCTTTATATTAGTAGATGCGCCCTCACAATTAAACAACAACTCAAAAAAGAAATATGGTGGTCCATGATGTAGGTTTTAACCCTGTACAAAATTACCTGCATACGAATTATAAAACAAAGAAAATAAACAATGCGAGAGCATAACACATAAAACACATATACACAAATATTTTCCCTTAGATCCCAAAACTGAGACTACCATCTTTATTTTTCATTATGTTCCTTTTAATGTTACAATACATATTTATACATGCTGAAGCATCCAATGCCATGGACCGAAAACCATCACATCCAAAACCATGGACTTAAAACCATCGTGTCCAAAACCATGTGCAAAAAGTCATGCAAAAAACCATAGGTAGTTCCACCCAACCTAATAGAGGGGGGCTACCTGCACCCCTTAAACCCCCTATGACTCCCCCCGCTACGCAATCGGCACAACGAAGGGGGGGCTCTGCCCCCCTTTTAACCCCCCTATTAACTATGTGGGATAGTCATGGAAAGAATATAACACAACCCAACATTCTCCCACTTGTTGTTTTCTTTCCATAGGGGGTCACAAGAGAGATTAGTCATTTATCCAACCTTGCAACACCCATTGTTTCTCTACACCAAGAGAACTTCTCAGAGCTCACAGATTTTTTGTTATGAAACCAGCTTAAGAAAAAGATAGAAAAGATAGATCAACACCTTAAAATTTAGCCTCTTCGAGGGGGCAACCTCCTTTACATTACATAAAT
The DNA here is from genome assembly GCA_000404065.3 of Pinus taeda. Taxonomy (NCBI): domain Eukaryota; kingdom Viridiplantae; phylum Streptophyta; class Pinopsida; order Pinales; family Pinaceae; genus Pinus; species Pinus taeda. The sequence continues at coordinate 24,438 of APFE031008466.1, forward strand.
GAACAATTCTTGGATGATTCAAATGACAAAACCTCCTTTCTATATATAGGAGTCTAAGGAGTCACAGACCTAACAATAATAATATAAAGCCACAAAAATAACAATGGAGGGATTCTATGGGGCATAGTAATAACAATATGGGGACAATAGGGGCACAACAATATTAATAAGGTGTACAACTACAATAGTAATGGGGTAATCACTAGTATTATAGGGACCCAACATGCCCCTCTCCTTCAAAAAAGTGTTGTCCTCAACGCTTGAGTAGTTCTGGATGCTTCTGTATAAAATTCTCATCCTCCCATGTGGAATCTTTAGCAGTTAAGTTCTTCCACTTGACAAGATACTCTGAAATTGATCGATTTCGTAGCTGTCGAGTTCTTGTTTCTGTGACTGCTTC
>APFE031008473.1:3442-17459 GCA_000404065.3 Pinus taeda
AGGTTTAATATGCAGGATAGTAAACCGATGAAGGTTCCTATTCCTGTAGGTGTAAAGTTATCTACTGAACAATGTCCCAAGACACAAGAAGAGGAAGAGGACATGTCTCGTGTTCCATATGCAAGTGTAGTCGGTAGCGTGATGTATGCAATGGTATATACAAGACCAGACATTGCACATGCAGTGGGAGTATTGAGCAGGTTTATGTCAAAATCAGGGAAGGAGCATTGGACAGCAATGAAGCGAGTTTTCAGGTATTTGTGTGGCACTAGCAATTATGGTTTGTGCTACCAAGGAATACTAGGATTGGACAGAGTATTGGATATTCGTGGCTTCGTTGATGTAGATTGGGCTAGAGATCTAGATCAAAGAAGATCTACAAGTGGGTATGAGGTTAACCTGTTTGGAGGTGTAGTCAGTTGCATGAGTAAGAAACAATTTGTAGTGGCACTATCAACTACAGAGGCAGAATACATGGCAGCCACTCATGCAAGCAAGGAAGTCGTTTGGTTGCAGAGATTGTGTTCAAGTATGGGGTTTGAACAGGGAGCTATAAGAATAGACTGTGATAGCCAAAGTGCAATTTTCTTGGCAAAGAACCCTGCTTATCATTCAAAGACAAAGAACATTGATGTTCAGTATCACTTTGTGAGGGATATGATAGAAGACAAAAAAGCGTTGCCGGTAAAGGTGGACACTTTGAAGAATATTGCAGATGCATTGAAAAAATATGTGAGCTTTGATAAGTTCTCTTGGTGTAGAGAAACAATAGGAATTTCAAGGCCAAAGAAATGACTAAGCTCTCTTGTGGCCCCCTGTGGAAAGAAAACAACAAGTGGGAGAATGTTGGGTTGCATTATGTTCTTTCCATGACTAACCTACGTAGTGAACTGGGGGGTTAGAGGGGGGGTGGAGCCCCCCCTTCGTTGCGTCGATTGCATAGAAAGGGGGTCACCGGGGGGCGGCAGCCCCCCTATCCAGGGGGTTTTAGGGGGGTAAGTAGGCCCCCTCTACGGGGTCTAGGGCAGCACCCCGGGACAAAAAAACTTGGACCCTATATTAGGTTGGGCGAAACTACCTATGGTTTTCAATCCATGGTTTTGGATGCGATGGTTTTCGATCCATGCTATTGGATGCTTTGGCATGTATAAATATGTATTGTAACATTGAAAGAAACATAATGATAAAATCAAGTTGGTAGTCCCGGTTTTTGAAACCAGGGGAAAATCTCTGTGTATATGTGTTTTATGTGTTATGCTCTCGCATTGTTTATTTTCTTTGTTTTAGAATTCATATGCAGGTAATCTTTGTACGGGGTTAAAACCTACACACCTCACCTATAATATCCACCATAGTTCATTCCCATAAACCATTCATACCTCAGCTTCTTCTTCAACAAAACATCTCAAGCTCAACTAGTTCATCTCCAACCATCTCAAGTCCTTCTTTAAGCACCACTACTTTGCCCCCTATTCAAAAACAAAATCTCATCCATGGCAGACAGATATACACCTTTGGTCTTACTAGCACAACTCCATGCCATGCCCCAAGATTATCAAAGAAAAATCTTTCTTTTTGATGCTATTGGTTAGTATACTACCCAACTACATGTGAATAAAATGACTAACTATTTTGAGTTGCGTGAAATTAACGAGTCTGATGTACAAATGAGGTTGTTTTCCCAAACATTAACAGGGGATGTCAATAAATGGTTCAAAGGTTTACATGCTAATCATATTGTAGATTTAGTTGGTTTTCGTAGATTGTTTATTGATAGATGGGAAAGAAAGAAAAACCCTCTGCAAATACTATCTAAATATGATAACATTAGAAGAGCTCCTAATGAATCAGTTCAGGATTATTGTACTAGGTTCAATCGCATCTACAACGTAATCCCTGCTAATATTAAGCCTCCACCAGACCTAGCATTGATCAAATTCCCTAATGTTTTTGACACTGACATGTCATACCAATTAATGGAAAGAAACCCTAAAACATTAGAACAAATGAAAAGTAATGTTGTTAGTGTAGAAGTCAATTTATTAGCTAAGAAAGCGAGGATGAGAAATGAAAAGAGAGTTGTCATTAAAGAGGAAACTTCCACTTCATATGGTAAAATAGATAGTTTAGCTAAGTGTGTAGAAAGAATAATGGATAGATTAGAAAACATGGAAATAAAATCCCAATGGGAAAATCAACAGCCACCCCCAATAAGAAACCCCAACTTTAGAAAGAATCCTAACACTGGAAAGAATGTTATACCAGATCAACAGATTAGACCTCCCTTCGAGGAGAACTATGTTGTGGGTTCACATAACCATGAAGAAGAGCAGGATACCCAAATAAATCTATTAGGGATAAAAAATGAAGATGTTATTTTTCTTACTTAGGAAGAACAGGGAATGTACATGTTACAACAATTGAAATTAGAATCTTGGGAGTCCTTTGACTATAAACAAGGCTATGAATCTGCTATTTATGAAGTCCACCAATAGTATAGCCTTAGAATCAAAAAGAATAATGATATTCCCACTCAGAAAGTAGTCCAAACCCAAACTAAAAAGATAACAGAAGCTCCTGTGACTCAAGTTCTACAAATTCTCCCTAGAGGAACTCAGGAGCCTTCCAGCCCAAGAATTGTAGATATAACTTCAACTGAAACTCAAACTCAAACTATTACTCAAGCCATTCCAATTAAAAGAAATCAAAGAAAAACTATTGAGACACAAACTGAATTGCGAAGTAATGAAAAAGAAGATAAAAATACACATACCACAACTGCAAAGGAAGATCTCATCAAATCTGGCAAAACTCAATTGTCATTCAACATTAAGACTGAGATAGCCAAAATAAAAATATCAGTCCCTTTGACAGAATTGGTAAACAATGAATCATACAGAGCACAATTCACTGAAACATTAAATATAGGTGAAGGAGAGGATGTTGTAAACTTGAATGATGATCAACCTGAGTTATTGTTTGGTCCAGAAGTAAATGGCATCCATCAACAAGGGGGTATCCTTCCATTTTACATTAGCTTAAATGTTCATGATAAAATCTTACAAAATGTTATGCTAGACTCAGGGGCATCCCATAACTTAATGCCAAAAGAAATCATGGAGAGATTAAACTTAGATATCACTAGAGCATACAAGGACCTCTTTTCCTTTGATTCTAGCCATGTCAAATTCCTTGGCCTGATTAAATATTTGTGTGTAACTCTAGTCGAGTGCTCAACAAAGAGTATTGCGATGGACATAGTAGTTGTTAATATCACCCAAGTATGGAATGATGTTATCTCGCTCATGGGGAGAAAAATTGAAGGGATCTCTACAATTGGGCATGTCATATGACACCATATCGGGTTTTGGTCAACAAAGGATAATCTATAGAGAAACCTTGATGAAATACATGGTGAGTAGTGTAGAAAAACTACATAATTTCCCTATATACTCCATGCATTTGTATATGGACTATTTTATCTTGTGCAATTCAGACAATGGAAAAAAATGAAATCACAGTTGTAGAAGAAAAATACAAGGCACCTCATAGTGAAAACATTTTTCATGAGTCCCTATGGCATTTAGATTTTGATGGATCTATGAATAAATTAGGAACATGTGCAGGAGTTTGGATTCACAACATGGAAAATAACCATTCTGAAGTTCATGCATTTAGATTAAACTTTAAATACACAAACAACATGGTAGAATATGAAGCTCTAATCTTAGGAATACAAATGGTTAGAAAACTTGCAACCAAAAGAGTTTGTATCATGGGAGACTCATGATTGATTATAAAAAAAAATCAAAGCTGAATACTTTGTGAATAATCCCAGACTTAGCCAATATAGAGAGACTGTGCTAGATTTGATTGAAGATCTTCTTGAAACTGATTTTGTTGCTATTCCTAGGAAATAGAATATGCAAGCTCGTCGTCTAGCCACTTTTGCTAGTACCTACAAATTTCCTTTCCAGCCCAACCACCAATACACTACAGAAGTGAGACATAGGCCTGTTATACCTAATAATTTGAAATATTGGCAGATTTTCTCTCAAGATTCACATATTTATGATTTCATGGATGCTGAAGGTGAGTTTCACAACTGTAATATAGATATAGATTGTATAGTAGACAATGACATAGATATAAATGCTTTAGATTTGAATAAACCCACTAATTTCACTAAAGTAGAAATAGATAACTTAGAAAAGGTAGAAATAGAAGAGATAATGAATGATGATCCTGAAATTTTAAAACTTAAAGATAACTTTTTGCCCAAGGGATTAGTCCCATTAGAATATTCGTTTGATTCAAATGATGTAGCTAGGAAACTAAAAATGGAGCCTTTAAGAGCAGACATAGAAGAGTGTAACATAGGAACTGAAGAAAAACCCAAGCTTATCAAAATATCCAAAGCTTTACCTCAAGATGAAAAACTGAAATACATAAATCTGTTCAAGGAGTTTCAAGATGTGTTTTCCTAGAATTATGAATACCTAAAGTCTTATGATACCAACATTATTCAACATAAGATTCTTATCAAAGAAGATCATAAACCCTTTAAAAAAAAATCTTAGGAGAATTAATCAAGTTCTTATGCCACTCATTGAAAAGGAAGTAAAAAGGATGTATGATGCATAGATCATAGCACCCATTAGACATTCTATGATTAGGTCTCAAACTTAGTCACTACTAGCAAGAAAACATGAGAAATCAGACTCTGTGTTGATTTCAGAAACTTGAACAAAGTGTCATTAAAAGACAACTATCCTCTCCCAAAAATGGACCACATTCTTCAGAGGGTAGTAGGCTCATCCAGAGTTTCATTACTTGACGGATTCTCTGGATATAACCAAATCTTAGTACAACCAGAGGATCAACAAAAAAATTAATTTACTACTCCTTGGGGTACTTTCCTATATTTGAAAATGCCTGTTGGATTGATGAATGCAGGAGCTACATTCCAAAGATCAATGGACATAGACTTTGCAAAGGAAATCCATTACTTTCTAGTAGTTTACCAAGATGATATTATAGTGTTTTCCAAATTAGATAATGAACATCTAGACCACCTAAGAAGAGTTTGCATTCAATTTAGAAAATTTGGAATTTCCTTAAATCCCATAAAGACACTCTTTGGTATAGAAGAAGGTAAACTCTTGGGGCACATAATATCTAATGTCTGGAGGCTTGCCTGAAAATTTGGCATAGATCTCATGCCTGCATTCCCTGAAGTGAGGAAATTCGGTCATAACCACATGTAGAAAAGATTGTGAGCGCACTTATAGCCTCCCAACCACATGCATGAAGCCTTGTGGGTGTGGTTGGAAGGTAAATTGTGTGAAAAATAGTTCCAGCTCAGGGATTGATCACCTAGGGTGTCTGCAATCTCCTGAGTGGTATGTAGTTCCTGAGGTGTTAGCACAGTCCTAGGATAAGTCATGAGTAGGTTTTGAAATTTTTATTTTTTAGGATTAATTTTGTAAATTTCAAAAAAAAATAAAATGCTACCAAAATTTCCGGTAGCGGCCGATTTTCTTGTTCAGACAATCTCCCCTGTTTTCGGACAGTCTTTCCATTCTTGTTTTATTTCCTATCTTCTTTAAAAAAAATTGATGCTACCAGAATTTCTAGTAGCATTTTCCGTTTTTTTAAATAAAGTGGAAAACGCCGCCATTTTCGATTGTCCACATGTCATAATGGCAGAATATCTAATCCAAATCATGAGGTTTCGTGATTGGATAGGTCACAAACTCCAAGTCAATTCAAGTGGTAGTGATTAATCATTTTCGTTGATCATGTTTGATAGGTGTTAGTCATAGCCATAGTCTGTCTTTGTCTGCCCCACCCATCTTAAATAACTCGTGTTTCCCAAAATATTATGCGTGTCTAAAAAGCAGCAAAAAGAATCCTTTAGCTACTAAAACTGAAAAGAAAAAGGAGCAAGGAGAAATCTCTTCTGCCCAGAAAGTTGAAAGCTCAAAAATGGTTCCTCCTGTTAGACCTTTTCCTAAGGTTTACATAAGAACTCGGAGAAGAAAACTTGTAGTTGAAGAGAAATCTAAAGCGCGGGTGTTTCCTGAAATTTTGGAAGCACATGAGCAACAACAAGAATACCATCCTCTTGATTCTGATGAGGAAATATTGAAGGAAGCAGGGTATCCAAGAACCAGTAAAAACAAGAAAGAAGAGATAAAACTAGTTTTTGGAACTAGGAAGAGACATACTAGAGAAAAGAATAAATACAGACTAAAATCAAAGGCCCTAAATAATCCTAGTTTGCTGACTGAAGTAATAGTTATAGAAGAGAAGCCTAAAGAGTTGCAGACTGAGGATCCCCCAATTGCAGAAATCAGAAGATCCTTGAAGAAGAAAAGAGGTAAAGCTCCCATGGACTAGCCATCAGAGCCTTCCAAAAGGAAAAAGATCCAAAAAGAAGCAGAAAAGAGAGAGACCATCATCAAAGAAGAAACAACCAAAATCACAAGGTCTAAATATGCTAGAATTAAAACCAACTTGGATAAGCTTGTAGAGGCTGCAGCTCACATGGAATGAAAGGTATGTTCGAAGCATTTCTGTTAAAGTTTTGAAGTGGAAATGTTATTCTACCGAAAATGTTGGAAATGTTTCCAGTTTTTTTGCTATTACAGGTATTTCTAGTAGCACCTGTCTCAATAGAAATATATCGATGTCAGTAGCAAACCTCCCGGCCAGTTTTGGAAGACAACAACTCATAACAATATGGATAAGAAAGATGATGGATATGAGACAATTATGAGGTTGTTGAAGGTTGCATTTAATGAAGCCATATGGTCATTCAATAGTCAAGACCATAAAGAGAAAATTCAGTAGCAAAAGGGGCAACCAGATAGTTTTTCCAGCAGCAAAGTGTCATTCTTCCTCTTCTTCTCATCTACACCTGTACTTTTTGTTGCAATTCGATTGGGGATGTTTTTAATATTGGAAAGACACCCATGTAATGAGGAAATAGTGGAACCACCAATTTAGGAGAGTTTGAGTTGGTGCCTCTCTCCCTATATATATCTTTTGTAAATATCATTTTAGGGTTGGAGTTTGGTTCACCTGAAGACTCGGCTTAATAAAATAGTTTTTTTTCTACAATTCATGCTAGAGGATTTTGTGATTCAAGTCATATCTAATGTGTGGTTTGTCTATTTCTTGTTTTCAACTTTCTGAATTATAAATTTGCAGTAGCTAGTATATTATGAGTGAGAATCATTAAGAGGATCTGATGATGACTTATCTACTGCCCAGTTTTCTATAAATTATAATATATGTTCAAGTAGAACTTGCTAGTGAAGGTTTCACAAAGGATTTGTGAGATACTTTATAACTGTTTATACTTCCTAATTGTTGTTTTCCTTGTCAAGCCTATTTTAATATTTTAAATGATAAATTGCAGCGACTAGTATAGTATGAGTGAGAATCATTAAGAGGAGATAATGATGACTTATATACTATCCAGTTTGTTGTAAGTCATAATATGAGTTTAAGTAGAAATTTTTAGTGAAGGTTTCACAAAGGATTTGTGAAATACTTTATACTTTTTCCTACTTTCTAACTGTTATTCTCCTTGTCAAAAAACAGATTTTTCTACAAGGCTTTATGTAGTTGAAGTAACTATCTTAATATACTCAATTTCCTAGGATAATTATCAGCTACATTTTCTCTTTCCTCTGCTCCCCTATACTACTCACTTAACCATACAATGTATGCTTGCCATAGCTTTCCAAATGCATGAAATTTAAAGAGGAACACAATCATTTCAAAACATCCATTAGAATCCATCCCACCACTCAAAAAACCCTTTTAAATTTTGAAATTAAATCATGATGTGTAAGGCTTACTCCTTTTGCAGTCTAGGAGTAACTCCTTGTGCTAACATCTTTGGTGCCGTTTCTAGGGAGGCGAATTGAAGTTTATTCCTAGGTAAATGAAAAAGTTATAAGTTTGGTTTTGAGGTGTATAGTTCCAGCTATCTTTTTAGACTGTTTTACACTTGGCGACTCCATTGTTGAAGTTATGGCTCCAATAAAGGCTAGAACCAGGGCAAACCCATATTCTCCTTTGAAAAACCAAGTCCCTGATCCTGAGAATCTAATGAAGAAAAATAATAAGCGAAATCTTGTTTCTTCTATTTTTTTTTTCAAAAGCTATTCCTAAAAAAGTATAGCAAATTTTGTCTCCTGATTTTACAAAAATTTATGTACCTCTCTCATTTTCTAGTCAACAAACAACCTCTACATCGAGTGTTGGTTCTTCCTCATCTACTGTTCAAAATCCTCAATTTGTTATTCAACAAATCCGAGTAACTCCAATTGTTATTCCACAAATCCTAGTAACTCACACCATGGCAGGTCCTAATCCACCCCCTAACCGAATGGATGCAATTGTTGCTACTAGGAATGCTCCTTTAGTTTTACTTGAGCCTATGAATGCATTACCTACAGGATATTATCTCAATTATATGCCTAAATTTAATGGTGAAGGGTAGGTAACAGCTGAAGAACATCTTGCTGATTTTTATGCTTATGCTGATAACTGAACATTGAGCATGAAGATGTTTGGATGAGAGTTTTTGTTCAAAGCCTTGAGGGTGATATAATGAAATGGTTCAGATATTTGACAGCTGGTAGCATCACTGGAATTGAAGTCTTAGATGATACATTTTTAAGAAAATGGGGTGACAAGAAAGATTTTTTGTATTATATCACAGAATTTGGTGCAATTAAAAGAAAAGGAGAATCAGTTTCTGATTTTCTAAGAGATTCAATAAAATATATAGCAAGATACCTACTGAAATCAAGCCTACTAAAGCTTCAGCTAAATTCACTTATGCTGGTGCTTTTGATCCTGACTTTTGTTTATTGTTGAGAGAAAGAAGATCTTCTCACTATCACAAATACAAGATAATGCACTGGAGGTAGAATCAAATATATTAGTAGCTAATAGACTCAGAGGAGGGATTGACAGAGAAAAAAGAAAGCAAAAAGCTGAAGTTTCTACTTCAAGAACTTATGACATATATCCTAAGCTAGATGAGCTTACCAATATGGTCAAATCATTGACTATTGATATGTCTAAGTTGAATATGGAATCAAGACCATCTACTGCCAAAAATGTTTCATTTTATTTTCCAAATAGACAACAATTTAGAAGACCTAATGCTCCTCAAGTTCTATAGAGAGAAAGAAGAGATGTTAATGATCAAAAGGTGCTGCCCCCTTTGCAGAATGTTATATTTGAAGATGAAGAAGAAGTTGAAGGGTTGGAAAGAGGTGCTGATATAAATTTTATTAGAGACAAAGAAGGGATGATTTATCTTACACAAGCACAGTGTGAAGACTTTATGTCATATACTCAGAAGAATGAAGTGATTCCTAATCATTCCATGATTACAACTAATCATCAAAGAAGATACAACCTCAGATCAAAGAAAATTGATGACACTTCTAATCATGTTGCACATCCAAAGAAGAATAAAGATGCAATTAAAATTTTAGTTGAAAAATATGGCAGACCGTAAATTTCAATAGCATCCAATATTCCAACAGAGAAACCAGTGACTGAACCTGACAAACCAGAAATTCCGGTAGCATCTGATTTTCCTTCACTTGAGGTAAAAATTGCTCACAAACCACACTCTGCCTTCAATTTTGAAAATGAGATTCAGAAGATCAAGATTCTTGTTCCCCTTGTATAACTCATGAAAAATCAAGATTTCAAAAAAACTTTTATGAAAGCTTTGCAGCCTTCACCTACTGAGGTAGTCTCTGATTTTGTTAACCTTGAAGATGATAACCCCACTATTATTTTATGTCCATTGGTAGAAGACAAATATGACTCTACCCCTCCCTTTTATCTATCTCTGAATATTCATGAAAAGACCTTGCATAATTGTCTTATGGACTCTGGAGATTCACATAATTTAATGCCCAAGGTAGTTATGGATGAACTAGGTCTTGAGACAACTAGAGAGTACCAAGATTTCTATTCTTTTGATTCCCAGAAAGTCCAACGCCTTGGTGTCATCAAAGACCTTGCAATAAGTATTTTTCAGTTACCTATGAGAGGGATGGTAATGGATATTGTTTTAGTTGATATCCCTCCCAGATTTGGTATGTTACATTCCAGGTCATGGATTAAAAGGTTGGGAGGAACCTTGCAAATGGATTTAACTTATGCTACCGTTCTTGTTTTTGGAGGAGAAAAAGGAAGACTTTACAAAGAAGCTTAGATGGCATATATCATTAGTGACAGTAAAGACCCTACTAATCATTTGATATATGCTAGAACAACTGGAGTAGGTTCAAGCATTCTACATATAGATGACTGTGCCTTTCCTACATAAAGTTTTTAGATTTTAAAGCCTGTTGAAAATCAAATCAGTCATGAAGGATCGAAGGTGTGGCAAATGTTTTTTGATGGCCCATGTTCCAAATAAGGTGTTGGTGCAAGGATTGTTCTTATTTCTCCTTTGAAGGAAAGTTTCACTTTTTCTTTCAAACTTGAATTTGAGACAACTAATAATGTGGTTGAATATGAAGCTCTGTTAATTGGTTTAAAAAAGGCAAAATATATGAATGTATCAGAAATTTCTGTTTTTGAAGATGCTAAACTTATTATTCAGCAAATCAAAAATGTTTATCAAACTAAGCATCCCAGACTTAGAGATTACCAAAATATATGGGACATTGTAGAAGACTCCTTCCTGGCCTTTAACATTCTTTTGTTCCAAGAGAAAGTAATATTCTAACTGATTCACTCTCTATTTCAGCCAACTCATTCAAAATTCCAATGCCTATAAAGTTGAAATATGAAGTGGAAGTTAGGTTTAGACCTAGCATTCCTGATAATATTAAGCATTGGAAAGTTTTTGAAGATGACCAAGAGATCAGAAAATTCATTGAAGTTGTTGAAGAGTTTGTTGTTCTAAATATTCATAAAGAAAAAGACCTAACACAAGTTGATGTTGATCATCAAGATTCCAGAAATCTAAAAAAACAAATTGTTTATAAGCCTATCATACAGCTGCCTACCAATCATATTCCCAAGGGGTTAATTCCACTTGAGAAACTTTTTTATCATAATGATGTTGCAGTCAAGCCACAATTAGTTGAAGCAGATGTTGAATTAGAATATTACAACTTGGGTACAGCACATGAACCAAGATATGTGAAGTTTTCAAAAGATTTACTAGATGAAATAAAGATGGAATATCACAAACTGTTTTGTGAATTTGTGGATGTTTTTTTCTAGAAATATGAAGATCTTAAGACATATGATACATCTATCATTGAGCATAGAATACGATTGAAAGATGGTACTAAACCTTTCCGGGAGAAGTTAAGGCAAATCAATCCATTATTGCTACCAGTGATGGAAAAGGAAATGAAGGAATTGTTGGATGTTAAAATCATTATTCCATTTAGATACTCAGATTGGGTTGCTAATCTAGTGCCAGTAAGAAAGAAAAGTGGTGAAATAAGATTGTGTGTGGATTTCAGAAATATTAACAAAAGCTCCAAGAAAGATAACTATCCATTGCCAAAGATTGAGCATATTCTTCAAAAGGTGACTGGGTCAGACAAAATTTCCATGTTAGATGGTTTTTCTGGGTATAATAAAATATCTGTTTGGCCAGAAGATCGAGAGAAGACAACATTCACTACTCCTTGGGGTACATTCATGTATGCAAAGATGCCATTTGGGCTCATGAATGTTGGGGCTACTTTCCAACGTGTTATGGACTTTGCATTCATTGGAGAAAAGGACAAGTTCTTGTTCATCTATTTGGATAACATTAATTTTTTTTCAACTTCAGATCAAGAACACCTTCAGCACTTGAGACAAATATTTGTTAAATGCAGAAAATATGGTATATCCTTGAATCCGAAGAAGTCTCATTTTTCTCTCAAAGAAGCTATGATGTTGGATCACATAGTTTCTAAAAATGGAGTGAGGATTGATCCAAAAAGAGTGATTTCAATTCAAAATTTAACACTTCCAAGATCCAAGAAACAAATTCAATCTTTCCTTGGTAAGAACAATTTTCTCATATTCATATTCATCCCAAATTTTGCTGAAGTGGTGAAACATATTACTTGTATGCTAAGGAAGGACAAAGAAGTCAAGTGGACAGTTGAATCCATAAATTCATTTGAGCTTATCAAAAAGGCTATCATTGAAGCACCTCAATTGGTAAGTCCTAAATATTCAAAACCTTTCTTAATCATCTCTTTTGCTTCTCAAGACACCGTTGTTGTTGTTTTGTTACAAAAAGATTCAGAAAATAAAGAAGCACCCATAGCATTTTTCAGCAGAACTCTTAGAGATGGAGAATTAAAGTATGAAATGTTGGAAAAGCATGCTTATGCATTAGTTAAAGCTCTGAAAGCTTTTAGATTTTATCTTTTGCATGCTCAATTGATAGCTTATGTCCCTTCATCTGCTGTTAGAGAGATACTGGTTCAGCCTGATATTGATGGAAAGAGAAGTAAATGGGTGACTAAAGTTCTTGAATTTTATTTAGAGATAAAGCCTACTAAACTAATCAAAGGTCAAGGATTAGCTAAACTACTTGCTGAAGGAAATTGTAAAGTGTTGGGTTTGAATTTCATGGATGATAATCTATAAAGTAAAAATTCAGAACCTGATGACAATATGACAGTAGATTCAAATCTTGTTGAGTGTAGATGGTACAAAGATGTCGTTTATTTTCAAAAATATTTTAAAGCCCCTCCAGAGTATGATAAAAGCAGAGTGAGATCTTTGAAGTTGAAAACAATTAAGTATTGCATCAAGGATAAATGTTTGTATTGGAAAAATCCTACGAGAGTTTTGTTGAGATGCATTGATCCAGAGGAATCTAAAGAGGTCATATTTGAAATGCATAGTAGTGTTTGTGGAGGTCATCATTATTGGAGAACTACTACATACGAAATTTTGAGAGCTGGTTGTTTTTGGCCTAGATTATTTTTTGATGTATGTGCTGACATGAGAGCATGTGAAAAATGTCAAAGGTTCACTGGTAAAGAGCATTTGAATTCTTTACCTCTCAAACCCATAATTGTTTCTGCACCTTTCCAGTAGTGGGGATTAGATTTCATTGGTGGAATTCATCCACCTTCAAGTGGGAAGGATCGTTGGATTATTTTTGCTACTAATTACTTCACCAAATGGATCGAAGCAATACCTACCAGGAATGCCACTCTTAAAGTTATCATTAACTTTTTGGAAGGAATCATAACCAGATTTGGATGTCCATTAAAACTAGTAGCAGATAATGCAGCTACTTTTAAAGCCACCCCATTGGTAAATTTCTATGAAGATTATGGTATTTAGCTTACTTATTCTACAGCATACTATCCACAGGGGAATGGTCTAGCTGAATCATCTAATAAAAGTTTGGTAAGAATCGTCACCAATTTGTTGGAGCAAAACAAGAAAGCTTGGGACTCAAAACTCAAATTTGCTTTATGGGCTAATAGGGTGACAATCAAAAATTCCATCACCTTTTTCAGATGGCTTATGGGATTGATGTTGTTTTTCCAGTCTAATTAGCTATTCCTGTAGCCAAAATACTGCAAGATCACGAAGTTGAACCAAATGACATGACCAGAAGAATTTATCAGATCATAGAAGTGCATCAAAAGAGAGAACAACAATATGATTTGGTAAGAAAATATCAGCAAGTTGTGAAGGAAGTCTTTGATAAAGGGACTAAAAAGGAAGATTTTCAAATGCAGATCTGGTGTTGAAGTGGGATGCACAACACCAAGATCCAGGTAAGCATTCAAAATTTGATGCTTTAGGGCTTGGTCCTTTAAAAATATTAAATGTCTTGCAGAACAATACTTTTGAGTTGCAACATCTTGATGTAGGTTTTAACCCCGTACAGAAATTACCTACATATGAATTCTAAATCACTGGAAAAAATAAAAATGCGAGAGCATAACACATAAAACACATATACACAGAGATTTCCCACTGG